>PVKA01007479.1:0-77570 GCA_004027165.1 Ctenomys sociabilis | reverse complement strand
GGCCAGTGGTATAAGTGCATGCCTGGCAAGTACAAGTTCCTGAGTTCAATTCCTAATGTCAAAACAAAACAAAAAAGAGCTAATCTAACTCTATGGAATGTGAATTATATCTCAGAAAAATTTGTTAGTTTGCTTGTTTATTACTTATTTATACTGGGAATCAAACTCAGGACATTATGCTTGCCAGACAGGCCCTATGCCACTGAGCTATCTCCCTGGCCCCTGTGAATTATATTTTAATGAAAATATTTTTTTAAAAAGCTGGAAGAGGCAGGGGAGATAACTTGGCGGGCTAAGCACCAGCCTGACATGCCTAAGGACCCAAGTTTGATCCCAGGTATTGCACACCATGCCAACCTCAGGCACACCAAACCAACCACCAAAACCAGGTATGGTGGCACTAGCCACCCAGTGCTAGGGAGGCTGAGACAGGAGGATCACTACGACTGACCTTAGGAGGACCACTACAAGTGTGACCTGTGTAGTGAGACCGTGTACGATCACTAGGAATCTAGTCACAAAGCCCAATAAACCTTGTCAGCCATGACTTCTATAATATTTACTATCTGGCAATGTTAAACATCCCTTTCTTTGGGTAGTGCTAGGGCTGACCTAGGGCCTGAAACACATTAGTCAAGCATTTTACCAATGAGCTGTACCACCAGCCCTTTTAAAAAACTTGAGAAAAAAGATCTAAGTTGTCCAGGCAGGTCTGAAATTCATTGTTCCTGCTTCAGCCTCCCAAGTAACTAGGCTGATCATCATGTACCACTTGCTCAGCTAAATATTCCTCTTGAGATACTTTTGCCTTTGTGTGGAACTTTACTTTCCAATTTTCCATCCAATAATCTACTCTTGCTTATTCTTCCTTCCATATGCCCATAATTTCCCTATTCCTTGGTCCCACTAATAATCCAAGAGTGGTTCTTGGCCACTTTCTCCCTCAGACACACCAAGCCAACCACCAAAATTGGGTATGGTGGCACAAGCCTGTAATCCCAGTGCTGGGGAAGCTGAGACAGGGGGATCACTACGAGTGATCTTAGTGCTCTTAGTGTAAGCCCACAGCACATCTTAGCTGGATTTAGATACAGTTAAATGAAGATTAAAACTTCTAGCATTATGATATAATCCCATCATAAGTACTAATTATTCTTTAAACAGAACTGGCCTTTTTCTTTTTTTTGACAGAGTCTCGATATGCAGTTAGCAATAATGTATTGAACTGGCTTAAACTAGTTCCCCAGTCTCAGCTTCAGTTCTGATCACTTTCCTGACTACTTCCACCATCTTCAGGCTGTTTCTGAAAAATTTATGAGAAGCTCATTATTTCTCAATTTTAACTCATTAAACAGAAAAACTATTCATTTACTGAGTCCATTTACTAGGCAAAAGTTCCTAGTCTAGGTCCTTTAGAAAATCTCAATACTTTATTCAACTACTTCATAAGTGAGAAGGCTGAACATCAAAAATCTAGTTCTTACCCCTCTTAGTTCAGGAGGTTCATCAGTGTTCTGCTTTTTTCTTTGTCTTTCTTCTATTAATATCACTAACTATACAAATGAAACCTCTCTTACTCCTAACATTCCCTAGTTGCTAAGTTGTATCAGTTCTATTTTGTGTTCTTATTGTCATCCTGACAGTTTAGTAGAAGAGATGCTCTGATAGTACTAATGTCTAGGCACTAAAAAGTGTTTTAAGTTTCAGGTAAAACCTCATCCTCAAATATGTTTAAAGTACTGACTCTCAAGATATTTCACTGTTTTTGTGATCCTGATTTTACATAAGCCAGCTACTCCCAAGAAATTTGTGGAAGTTACTGTGAACAGTTTCTATCAGACACTGTAGCTGAACTTTCATGTCTTTCCAGCAGGCAACTTGAGTGTCATTCTGAGAAACTAGCAAGGTCAGCTGTGTGAAGGTTTCTACTGGCTTAAATCTCATGGAATTTCAGTCTAGGTAAGCTAAAAAGAGAGGCTGGCTGACAGGAGCAAAAGGCAGAAGAGGGCATTCTTTAGGTCCAGGAAGGTGTTATTAGCAGGCTATGGGTGGCAAAAGACTTAGGCAATGTATACAGAAGGCAATCAAAGTGGCATTGGCAGCATGGAGATCCTGAACTTACTTTACAGCCAGAAAAGGTATATTACTATGCAGGTACATGTTGCCTTGGGACAGTGCTTGGTCACAAAATGGACATGCCTGATAGTAAATCCCAGAGATGAGTCTTCTGTCATACTTCTGGAAATGAGTCTCACAAAATTTCAAGCTTATGAAACAATTTCAAGCTTGTTAGGCATTTTGGGCCGATACAGATATTCTTCTTCCCAGGGTATAAACAGTCAGTATCAAATCCAAGACAACGGACCTGAGTGTGAGGGCGGCTGGTTATGTATCAGGAGAGGTACAAGGGCACTTAAGCATGTATAGGAATTCATGTTTGATAAACTGTCCTTCAATCTCACAGGATCTGCTTGAGCAGTTTTCTTTCAATGGGGGCTCCAGTAGGTAATTTTAGTAACTTTAGGCATATTTATTGGCTTCTTGTCTTCCTCTTTGAGGTCTGTCAGGAGACAGCACAGTACTCATCTAAGACTCATGACCCTCTGTCTCACTATAGTCCCAGTTTCAATGAGCTTGGAGGAGGACTGTGTTTACCCAAGTGTCAGGATTAACCACAGAGGCAGGTACTTTTGACTTTTAACCAGGCTTGAGACCCATCTAAAATGTGGCTGTGCTCTTTCTTCAGTATCAAGCAGTCAGAAGGAGTTACTGATAATTGTGCTATGCTGGAGCTACTCACAAGCAGAGGAAAGCATCTTTTTTGTGTTACTGACAGCATGGAGATGTTGCCCAAGATAAATAGTCCAGCAGGCTGTTATGTCTAGATGCCTGTTTATGCTTCCTATGACATCTGTTGGCAATGGGGATCCTGGTGAGGCAGCATGGTTGACGTCTAGGCAAAAAGGTGAATCTTTAGTTTATTTCTCCAGGAAAAGTTTTGGAACTTCAGGACTACAGTTATTTGTTTCAGGTTGAAGCAGGCATCATCTTTCTCTCAGAGAAGAATCAAGGTTGAAAATGAAGAGCTAAATGAGGAAGGTTGACTGGCTTGATATGAAAAGTCCTTCTAAACTACAAGTCTGTGCCTGGCAGAAGGGGTCAAAGACAAGATCACAGTTGCCTCAATGATGGTAACATTTTGACAGAGGGAACTTTTTAAGGCAGAGAGTTCTATCCCATTGTGTACTAGGGAAGTCACAGGTTTGCCCCAAACTTTTCAAAAGACCATGTGCTCCTGGAGGCCCAATTTGATAAAGCTTGGTTTGGCCTACCTATTCAGGCCAATAGGGTGCAACTCATTTGTCAGAGCTGACAGTCCAATTTATTCTCAGTCAAAATGTGAAAATCAGGGGCTGGGTATATTGCTCAGTGGCTTAAGCACCTGCCTGGTGAATGCAAGGTCCTGAGTTCAATCCCTGGTATTGCAAAAAAAAAAAAAAAAAAAAAAGTGAAAATCAGAAGGAATTGTTGCTAGCCATCTTGGGTATGTATTAGATGATGCCACTTCACCAGGAAAGTAAGCAAAAGGCTCAAGAGGGAAGGCCCATGTGGTCCAATGTAAGCAATGGCTAGACTGTTCAATTGGCTGGAAGTAGAGGAGTCAAGAGAAGGCAGTGAAGCTGTAATTGTTGGCAGCAACTGTGGCTGCCAACAAGGCTGCCAAGGCAGAATTATTTCAGCAGGGGATAGTGTGTTTTAACAAAGGGTGGGTACCCCTCAAAGACCATTTAGATGCCCACTTGGCTGCACCTTTCACAGGGACTTAGGCACAACTTAGCTAAGGAGGGCCTGAGGCCTGCCTTATGCCATGTGTCATCAACTGCAGAACTGTAGGTGAGGGTCCAATCAGCCACTGTGACCAGTACTTATCAGTCTTAGTGCATCCTACCTATTGCTTATGCTGTCTGGACCACTCATTCACACATTCATTTAACAGGTCCTCAGAGGCTAAAACGTTCCAACCTTGTTCCCTTGAGTGTGGTCCTAATGAGAGGTGATCAATTTCTCTTGCTCAAGCTGAGCAGACCTGACAGGTAGATACACAGATTATGTCCTCTTTGGGGTCTGATGTCCTCCTCCAGACCACTGAGGACACTCAAGAAATCCTAAGGGTGAACCTTCATGTCAGGACTTGGAGAGGTCCTTGCTCTATCCACAAGGGCCACAACCAGTGACCAAAGAGGTCAGCACAATTAGTCTTCCTAGCCAACATATCAGATGCAATGGCAAGCAGAAATGATGCATAGGATCTGGAGGCAGATTTATTTAAGTCAACAGGCACTGATAAGGACCATTCCCAGAATATCAGGCCCTGATCTATTGGGTAAGCAAGCAGGAAGTACCAAGGCAGAATGGCTTGACAACTGGAGGATTGGTTTATATAATGTGCATCAGAATGACCAGTCATTTCTAAGAGACAGGAGGAACTAGACTTTGAACAAGAATTATTATCTAGGTAACAAACAAACTGAAATATACTGGTGGCGGTGATGGGGTGGGGAGAGGAGTATTCTGCTATAGTACAAATGGCAAGAAATAGATGAAAAAAATATACACCATCAAAGGGCATGAACTACAAATTAAAACAACACTGAAATTCCTCTTCCACAAAGAATGCCTATTATCAAGAAATCAAGCAACAACAATGTCTGGCAAGATTAAAGGGTAAAAGGAACACTTTTAAACTGTTGGTGTGAGTGTAAATTAGTATAACCACTAGGGAAATAAGTATGAAATTCCTCAAACAACTAAAAACAGAAATTTCCACGTACTGTCCTTCTAGGCATCTTTCTGAGTTAGACATTCCATTACAGTGATAAATGCATGTGAATGTTTTTATAGCTAAATCTTAGAAGTTGTCCATATTTTCATCAACAGATAAACAGATAAAAAAAATGTATCTATAGACAGAACACTGCTCAGTCAAGAAGAAAGATAAATTTGAGTTACTTGAAACCATAATGTTAAGTGAAATAAATTAAATACTGCAATTTCTTTTATGAGAAACTCAAATTACAAATAATTTAAAGAGAAAAATAAAATATAACTAAGGAGACTAATCCTTTGCAAATGCTAAGAGGAACTAGAGATGGAGGGAGGAATGAAAGAAGGGAAGAGGAAAGTAAAAAGATTCAAAGTATGTTATGTGCATGTACCAACTCACAACTGAATGTAATCCTATGAAGTAGTATTTATTAGGAAGGAAGCTATTAATAACAATGGTTACCATTTGTGAGGGGCTTATTATGCATCAGACATCATTTGCCAACCACCTTCAACTTTAGCTATATGCTCTAGAATAATTCTGTCACTCAGTGTAATACTTGAATAATTCCTTTAATGAAAAAATAACTTTTGGGCCGGGGAGATGGCTCAGTGGAAAAAGCGCTTCCCTGGCAAGTGCAAGGGCCTGAGTTCAATCCCTGGTTCCACCAAAAAAGAAAAAACAAAAATAACTTCTGCTAAATCCATACAATGGCTTTGTCATTGTATCATACGACAGTATATCTGTTTTTGTTATATTAGTACTCAAATTTCACTATTTAACTATATATAAAATTATGAGGGCCAGGGAGATGGCTCAGTGGAATAAGTGCTTCCCTGGCAAGCACAAGGGCTTGAGTTCAATCCCTGGTTCTGCAAAAAAATTAAAAATAACATAAAATAAAAAAATAAATAAATAAAATAAAATAGAATGAAATAAAATAATGACTGAACCATGTTTGATAGATAAGCTCCTTTCCTATACTATGTTTCATTTTGGTGAATTTAAAATGGTCTCCACTTACATTTCAGTTATCAATCACTGTATCTCAGCTTGAAATTCTTTGAGAACACTAAAAATATCCTCTTGACAGAAACAGCTAAAGGTTTTTGGTTTGATTTGAGCACTTAAAAAAAAAAAAAATTTAGAAGTATCTCTGTCTTCCATCACCCACCTATGCTTTTTTTCTTTTTGGCAGAACCAGAGATTGAACTCAGGCCCTTGCACTCACTTACTCTACTGAGCCATCTCTCCAGCCCCACTAGTTCATGCTTGTAAGTGATGCTACTGCCTAGTTTTGATAATGTTGTTTAAATATATTGATACAACATTAAGCTAGATTCAATACTATTTGTATGCAGAAACAGATGACCTGATTTTAAAACTTACATAGGAATTCAAAGGATTCAGAATAGTCAAAAACAATTTTGAAAAAGAACGAAGATGAGCCTGTCCTTTATTTCAAGCATTACAAAGTAGTCAAAATAAAGTAAATTTTACACTAATGTAAAGACAATGTATTCTTGTCAATAGTGAAAATACAATTAAAAACAGCTAACTTCTATTGGTCTACCTCTCTTCACTTTTTGGCATTCTCAAATCTGCCCATTTATTACTGTCTCATCTCCTTTCTAGATTCTCAAATACCAATTTCATCTATCTTCTAAATCTTCCTCTTGATCTTTGTAGGCTTATCTAATTATTTTTCTATAATACTAGATTTTCAAGGGGATGAACAATTGGAAATGTTAAATTGGAAGTATTTACAGAACCTAAGTCTTAATTTCCTCAATTAAAAAAATGTACTCCCCAAAGGCTAGGGATGTAGCTCGATAGGACACCTGTCTACTAACAACACACACACATACACATGGGGCTTACTGTGTGGTAAAACACAACTTTAGCATGTGAAGTGCTCTGGGCTTGTCCTTAGCACATGAAAACACACATTAATTATAGTGGTTATTATTTTGCCATTAATTTATACATTTTAATTTATAAAATTATGAATGCTCCATTTTGTATATGTATCTACTAGTCTTAATTACATACCAAATCCTTAATGTATCTGATCATTCTACAAAGAACTTCTATTGCATATGTATTCAATAATCCATTAACTCAATACAAATCTATAGATCAATATTTTCTCAAAGCATCTTGCCCTTTTCTTTCAAAGTGTTCATTATTTATAATTATTTAACTAATGTATTTTCCCATAATAAATCAAATTTCATGGCAGCATAAATCTTGTCTGTTGCATTTACCACTGATTACTTAGAATTTAGCTCAATGTTGGCACATGCAAGATTTTTAATAAATACACATTTGGTAAATGAATGAAAGAATATTTTTGGTATTTAATCTGTTCTAAAACTAAGAAAAAAGATAATGCTTCCCAATTCATACAGTCAAACTTCAATACTAAACTTAACGAAATATAAAAATATAGAGTAGGGTTGCTCAGCAGACCAAAGCTTCTGCTCAGGCAGAGTACAGGGCCCAGGGGATTCGATCCCTGGGCCTGCAGTGCCAGCCCTGACCCTAGGGCTCACGGAGATGGTGAATGAGACCAGGCATGGTGGCGCAAGCCTATAATCCCAGCACTTAGGAAGCTGAAAATAGGAGAATCCCTTTGAGTCTGATCTATGTAGTGAGACCCTGAAGACCCTGTACTAAAATAAATAAATAGCGCTACTCTTGTGAATACAGTCATTAAAAATCAAAATATATCCTTTGGCAAATATAACATATCAAGACATTAAAATGATCACAGAGATCAGACAGCAATCATTCTAGGAAAACAAGAAATGGGTTGGCAAACAATAAATTTGTAAATTTTATTAACTATATCAATAAATCAAGAAAACAAATCACAAATGAGTGTTCTGGTTCGGGATGAGGAAGAAGAACCATAAGTCAGACTTTCAAAATGATGTTACTATCAGATTCTTTCCTAGCAGATAGCTTATAACACACAAATTGTGTCACTGCAGTATTTTTCATTTATGCATGTTGTTTTATTATCATGCCTAATCTGAAAAGCAAAGATATTCCCAAAGAAAGCTGCTTATTTAATAACACAAAAAATAGCCTATGCTAAGATATTCAGAAAAGAAAAACCAAGATATATTATGTACAGGTAGGTGCAAATTCCCTATGACCAATGCGACCATTATGTATATCAAAAGTGTACTAGCTAGATGTTGCCACACACTTGCAATCCCAGCACTCAGATGGCTGAAGCAAGAGGACTGCTATGAATTGAGACTACCCTGGACAACATGGCAAATACCAGGCCAGCCTGCTTGTCACAAAAGTGTAGCAATAAAATTAATTTTTAAAACTGATGTTCACAGACTTTTGAGTATATGGTAGAGTGGTGAGCAGCAGGGAAAGCAAGTGTCTCTCTCTCTCTGATGCTGCTCTGGTATCACATGCTGAAATATAACTATGTGACAAAAAGGGAAGTGGGTCCAAACAATGTAAGGAGAAAAGAGGGTCTGCAGTATGCAAGCTTCAACTGAAGCCAATTGAGAGGGTGAAGAGTTTTTAATAAAGGTGGAGGTGAGAGGTGGCACTTTCTCCCTTAGCCTTCACTGTATGGGAGGGCAGCTCAAACCTGCAGGTATAAGGTTTGAGGTCCAATAAACCTTGAGACCTCAGAGGTCTCAACAGAGAAATGCACCAGTGGAACAGAGCAGTGGACACAGTGGACTACAGTGGCTAGTGAGTGATCTGGATTCTGATATCCTCCAAGACAAAGCAACTATTTAATAATTGGTCCCTTAGAGACGGATCACCCAAGCTCAGAATTCAAAATAGATGCAGGTCAGATCCATTTAGTGACTCCCAGTGTCTGGGTAAAGCTACCATGTTTAAGCTGGCAGGAGGTGAAGGAAGTAACTGAGTTCAAGCCAGCAGGAGGCACAGCCTCACAACCACAAACTAGCCTGAACTTCAGTGGAACTAAAGGTACAGGCCTGTTGTGATTATTCACTATCCTGCTATAAATCAAGTAGATATCCAGAAGATTAAAAATTCTATCAAAAGTATACATAGCAGAATGAGCCAATGTAAGGAAAGAATATCATAGAGAAGACAGAACTGTGGTTAGCGATCATGAAAAGAAAGTTTTCTTAAAAATAGCAAAGGACCATGAAAAATCAATCCAGCAGCTGCTAGATAATATAATAAAGATTGTAATCAATGAAAGAGCAGGATAATGAAAATGACATAAACAAGAACTTCTTCACAGAAGTAATGGCAGGATCAGGAATATATTTTAGTTGCACAGTGCCTGCCTGGCAAGTTTGAGGTTGTGAGTTCAATTCCAGGTACAAAAAGGGGAGTAAAGGCAGAAAACTTTTCTGGCAGGGAAAAAGAATTTCATATACAGGTAAGTGAGAAATACAGAACTTCAGGATTTTTTTAAATGTACTTGGTACAGGGTCTCACTATACAGCTTGGACTTGTAGTGATCCTCCTGTTTTCAGCCTTCCCAGGGCTGGGATTACAGGAGTGCATCACCACACCTGCTCTCTATAGACAGCTCAGTACATTCAAAGCTGGTGCAGCACGTGGTCCTTGAGAACCCTGGTCCCTTCACTTACCTAAGCAGGTGCTTAGTTTGCTGGCCCTAGAATTTCAATTAATCATGAATTAAAAAAAAAAAAAATCTACAAGGCACATTATAGTCAAAATTACAGAAATGTGATGTTAAGAACCGAATATTAAAATCTGTTAGAGACGAGAAACAAGTTACCTATAAAGAAAAGCCCATTAGAATCATAGCAGACTTCTCAACACAACACTAAAGTCAAGGAAAACTTGAAGGATTTTAAGCCCTAAAAGAAAACAACCCCAATCCAGATTGATGTACTTTGCAAAACTATCTTTCAAAGTTGATGGAGAAATAAGACTATGTCCATGATAAAGAACACTCACGGAAACTCATGAAGACCAAAACAGCACTCCAAAATACTCTTAAAGGATATTCTACAAGGAGTTAACAAGGAGTACAACCCCATGAGCCTCAAAAGAATGAATGTAAGAGGCAAACAATTAAACTGAGGGGGAAAAAAAGGGAACATCAGGAAAATAAAATTAAAGGATAAGACACATATCAGTTATAACTATCAATATAAACATTATCAATTCACCAATCAAAAGAAAAACACTGGCAGAATGGACCAACAAGCAATATCCAACAATATGCTGCATACAAGAAACACATTTAATTAAAAAAATTCGAAGTATGGAAACCTGGCAACAAAAAAGGAGAGGTAGCTACTGTGTTTACAGATAAAACTAGATTTCAAATCAAGATTGATTAAGAGATAAAAAGGTCAATAAATCATTGTAAAGGTAATAATCCAAGAGGAAGAGGTAACTATCAAAACTATGTGCATCAAATACCAGCACACCCAACCAGTTAAACAAAAAATAATAGGCATGAAATATCAAATAAGCAGTAATACAATTGTAACTGGGAAACTCAGTACCTGTCACAAATAGATCAATTAGACAAAAAATCAACAATACTAGAATAGAACACGAACATCTGAAAAAAATACTTCTCTCAGAAGAGGGCCCCAGGAGAAACAAGCTTGACTACTATGCCATCATCAAGTCCTCCCTGATCACAGAGTCAACCATGAAAAAGACTGAGGACAACAACACACTCATGTTCATTGTGGATGTCAAAGCCAATAAGCACCAGATCAAACAAGCTGTAAAGAAGCTCTATGACATTGATGTTGCCAAGGTTAATACCCTAATCAGGCCTGATGGAGAGAAGAAGGCATATGCTTGACTGGCTCCTGATTATGATGCACTGGATGTTGCCAACAACAAAAATGGAATCATCTAAACTGAGTCCAGACAGAGGCAAGACTATTCACTTATACACATCAGATGGGTAAGACAATGATCCTAGAAACATCAGATTTTTGAAACTTGCAGTTAAGTGGTAGGATTCTCACCCCGACTAACTATATATGCTGATAACTGACCTGTGAACCAAGCAATTGCACTGAATTTTACGAAGTGTAGTAGATGGGTCACACTCCAAATGCCTGCCATTCTGGTCTTCTAAATATGTACTTCTTGTCATGACATAAAAGCTATTACTATACTACCCTTTTTTAAGGGTAGTAAATGAAAAATAAGACAAAAAAATGTCACAAGACAGTCATGCTACAATGCTACTATGCTGTTATGGATGGATTTCTAAATACATATGTAAATATATGTAAGTGTTCATTTCTTTTTTTTTTAATTTTTCTCTTCTTCATATTCTGTATGGACTTAAGAGTGCAGTACCTTCATACTTGATGGAAAACACATGTTTCATGTTATGCCTATGATGTCTGATATTTAGACTAATAGTGTGGGTAAACTGAACTGCATATGTTGTAGGGTAATGATAAACTTCTCTTCTGGAGGGTTAACAACCTAAGTTTGCAGATCAAAAATTGGAGAAAAAGAAAGGCTGCAAGGTCAGCCAACATTTTGGCCCTAGCCTTTCAAGGTCAGTGAAGATTCGGCCATAGGAGAATTTGTAATGTAACATCATGTTACTCAGTAGTGCCCCAAATTTTCTGATCAAGGAGATTATGGGGCCACAGAGGAATGTGATCGATGATGTACAGTGTGTCTAAGGAGAGTCACATGGACAGAAAACATTCTCTCAGGCTTCCACAGAGAGCAAATTGGTCAAACAATGGCCACGACTCATCCACATGGCTGATACTGACAAGGCATCTACAAAGTGTGGTACAGGGTTACAGGATAAACCCTGAGGGTACCTGACTGACCTTATCTGATAAAAAAGTTACATTTCTTGTTATATAGGTCTTGCTTTAATTTGGTCTTAACCATCCAGCAGAAAAGTATAAAAATGGAGGCCTACAAAGTAAAGTCATATTAATATAATGAGCTGTGAATGGCTCAAGTCAACAACTTCTGTGGAAGTTGATCTGCGCTTCTACTGTGGACTGCTGATCTGTGCTGGATTGTTTTATTAAAAAAAAAAATATATATATATATATATATATAATATATATATATATATAAAATAAGCTGAGTCCAGCTGACTAATTCTAAATACATACTTCTTCCCTGGTGTAAAAAAAACAAACAAACAAAAAAAAAAAAAAACACTGGGCAATCTAAAACTGGGCATCTGAAATGAACAGATACTTCTCAGATGAAGAAACAGAAAAAAATTCAACATCACTGGTAATTTGAGATGCACAAATTAAAACAATATGAAATTCCATGTTACTCCAGAAAGAATGGTTATCATTTAGAAATCAATCAAGCACACACATGCAATCCCAGCACTTGGGAGGTTGAGACAGGAGGATTGCTGTGAGTTTAAGGCCAGCCTGGGCTACAAAGTGAGTTCACACTGCATAATGAAACCATGTCTCAAAAGAACAAAAGTAAAATTCAACCAGTAACTAATAATGGCAGGGCTGTGGGCAAAAAGTAACCCTTCTGTACTGTTGACAAGAGTGTAGACTAGTTCAACCACTGTAGAAATAAATGTGGAGAATCCTCTGAAAACTGAAACTACAGGTTCCATGTAACCCAGCTATCCTCCTCCTTGGTATCTTCCCACAAGAATTAAAAGTATTTGCTAAAAAAATAATTAATAGCATCATATCACAGTGATATATGCACACCTATGTTTACAGCAGCACAGTTTGCAATAGCCAATTCTTGGGAACAGCCCAAATGCCCATCAACTGATGAGTAGATTACGAAGATACAGTATTTTTAGACAATAGTGTACTACTCTGCCATGAAGATGGATAAGCTTGAGACATTTCTAGCTAAATGGATGTACTTTGAGGACTGTACTCTGAAATGAAATAAATTGGACACACATGTTCAAATATTGCATGGTTTCTCTGGTGTGAGAAATCAAAAGTGCAAATAAGGACCAACATATAAGCTATTGAAAAACTGGCAGAAAATGTTCAAATGGCAAGGGGAACTAGGGAGGTCGATGATAGAAAGGAAAAGATGGTATAAGAGAAAAAAAGAGAATAGAAGGAAAATATGGAAACAAAGCAAAAGATAGATGGTAGGAAGAAGGTTAGGGGAATGAGAAAAGGGCGGATCACATACAAGTACAAACTGCATATGATGAAGGTTATCATTATGTATATCTGGGCCGGGGAGATGGCTCAGTGTAATAAGTGCTTCCCTGGCAAGCACAAGGGCCTGAGTTCAATCCCTGGTTCCACAAAAAAAAAAAAAAAAAAGAAAAAAAAATCATTATGTATATCTGAAATGCATCATTAAAATAAAGTTTAAAAAAATAAAAATATAAGATGTTCAGCAGAAAGGAAAACATGATAAAAGAGAAGCACTGAGTATATCAAGCCTTAAAGAACATACACCACAGTTTTAGTAATGAATGTTTTCTGTACATTTATCAGTATCTCACATTTTTCTTATTTATACATCTACCTAACACTAGAGTATTAACTTCATCAATATAGGGCCATTATCTTTTTCAATGCTGCATTCTCATTGCTCAGAACAGGCAGGAAGACCTGGGGCTTGCTTCTATTTACCTCACAGCATGTGTAGGAGAAGGCTGTGCCTTGCTTAGCCAGCTCCTGCTCAGAGCCCTCCTAGCTGGCAAAGGCCAACAAACCAGGGGCAAGTCTATGAGGGGGACCTGAGGAGAACTCAGGCAAAGTCAGCACATTTGGAAAGTCAATGAGCCAGCCAGTGTTCCACTTCAGCACTTACAAATCTCACATATTGCACAGCCATGGTTTGGGAGCCTAGCAGATCCTGCACATTTGCTGATGGGGTCCCGGGGGGCAAGAGCTCAGGGTTAAGATACAGAGTAAATCCTGTCAGAATGGAGAACAGTACAGTAAGCTCTATGCTCCCAGGTGTGGGATTCTGAGATGCCCCACTAACTCTGCTAGGAAAAGGGCTTTAGTGTTATTTTATAAGGATCACTCCCAGATCCAACAATTTCCCCAATATTGAAGGCTGAACCCTTAAAAATTCCCCTCCCTAGAGAAAGATTCTTACTAATCATTAAGATGGCCAGGCTGGGGTCCAACTTGCAATCCTTTTGCCTTATCCTCTTAGAGTGCTGGAATTACATTGCACCACCACCACCGGGGCAAGACGTAATTTTTTAAGCATCTTGCCTGTAGGAACTCAGTACAGTAAGAATGCTGGACTGCAAATCCCACAGTGAATGTGCTGTCCATCCATTTTTCACTATACTTGTTTAATTTCAAAATCACTGTCCCATTGACTTTATGTATCCTTGCTGGCTACCATTTTACAGGGCTTTATTTTGAATTTACAAATCATAAAGGCCTTCAATATGGTTTTGAGTACTCCAGACACCTTCAATAGACACTGATAACAGCAGCAGAAACAGGGTTAGGGTGCTCTTCCACTCCACTAAACAATGAAGACCTACTAAACTCACCAAAAATAAAATCAAATTGAGATTGGAAGTGAACTACTTGATCCCAATTCAAATGCACTTTTATTTCTGTACCACTAACACTGTTTTAACTATATAGCCTAAGACAGCTTACACGCATTTACTAGATGAAAACTTGATTAACAGGTCATAAGCATTACCATTATTGCATTGTATATAACTGATTTGAACTCATAAAGCAAATTTTATCAATTCATGTACCACTTAAAAATAGCTAATTGACTTGAGGGTATTTTAGTTTATCTAGTAGAGAAATGCCTTTTTTTAAAAAAAGCATATTTTGTAGATTATACCCACTAAGAAGAATTATACCTATATACTACACTTTTTTTCATGTACCTGTAATCTTCTTACTTTGGGTTTAGTATTTAACTTTTGAAGACTTAATATTCTCAGAATCTAATCTACTATAAAGATTTTGTGATTATCAATATACTTATGTTATGCTTATCAATTTTCTTAATATGCTGTATAAAAAAACCATCAAGTTCCTCACAGACCATGTCTTTCTACTCAAGCTTTTATTATTTTTATTACATTTATTGCCTTATACTTTTTATGTTAAAGATTTTTACTGGAATAAGGTGATTTTGAAAGAGAAGTCAATAACCACTGTTTTGACTTATTAAACTGGATTTATGAATTTCCTTCAGCATTAAACTATCAACCTTTAGAAAAATGGTTACATCAAACTCATTACTACCTTTTAAAAAACAAATACTGTTAAATGATTTTGTCTTTATTAGGAAATGCTAATAAACTATTCTCAGTAGCAACTGCATTATAAGATCCACCTTTAGATTCCTGTATGATGATGATGGAACAAAAATAATTTTTCATTGCCACCACTCTAAATATAACCACCTTAAGTGTTGCTGGGCACAGATAAATATGGGATTTCCACAGGAGTGAAGTAGGTGCCTCAAACAAACAAACTAGGCTTTAGGAGTTGGGTCTTGACTGTAGAGATGGTTCAGTGGAATAAGTGCTTCCATGGCAAGTGCAAGGGCCTGAGTTCAACTCCCAGTCCTGTCAAAAAAACCAAAAAAAAAAAAAACAAACAAAAAAAGAGGAGTTGGGTATTAAATGTTTCTTCTCCTAATGAGGGAGCAGGTGTACACCAAAGGTTCTAAACTAGTTCTATTTTACAATGCCAACAGAAAATACACAATTAGCAAGGGATTTAGTTTTCCAATTAAATATTATTAACTTTTATTAAAAGAAACCAGAAAATACACCCAAACACCTTGTGATATAAAAGTAGTAATTAAAAAGAAACCAATTTTTAAAAAATCTAATCAATTTAACCACTAAAAGCAAAATTTGAATTTTTTAAAAGAATAGTAAGAAGTAATCTTTTAGCAAATATAATCTAGCAAAAAGGAAAATATACTAATAGTGGGAACAAAGGATATAAGCACAAATATAGGGAAAATATTTCTAAATTATAAAGTATCTGAAACAATTTACACCAATATACTTGGAAATTATACAAGCATCTTTTACCTTCTTTGATTTAAATGGAAGAAACATTTGAATAAATCAGTAATGAAAAAAACAACACAGACTAGAAAAAAACCAACAATCCATTTACTATAGTTAAAAAACCAGTAGAGCCACACAATAAAAAGTGTGTCCCTGTATACTTATTTGTGAGGGTTTACAGGACTTGCACATATGTAAAGAATAAATATAATTAGAAATAGATTAAGGAAGAATATAAAAATACACATTCATATACTCAAAAAAAGGTCTAAAAGGAAAACAAAACACTAAGAAGAACAAGAAAATGGGTAATAAATGGATACAGGAAAGAAAGATTTTTTGAATGTATACTTTTAGTTGTTTAATGATTTTAATCATTTTTGGCAACAGGAAAAATTTATCAATTTCTATATAATGCATGGTTAAAAAATTCCTACATATTGGTAAGGAGAAAAAAAAAATCACCCTAAAGATAAAGGAAGAAACATGACCAAATACAAAAGAAAAGAATGAACTGGCTAAAAACATGAAACAACACTCAATTTGTCTTACTGGCAGAGAAACACAGTTTATTACCACAACAATGTATTGTTTCATATTCAGTATGCTGGCAAAATTTTAAAAGTTGGGCAATATTTCATGTGGAGAGACGACAAAGGATATTCACTGTGTTCACTGTTGCGGAAAGATTAATTAGAACTACCATTTTAAAAATGTCAGTATCTAATAGGTTTCCAATAGATGCAGTAATTCCATTACTACTATGCCAGAATGTATATATGCATTTGGAGCTACGTACAAGAATGTTTACGGCAGCACTAATTAGAACAGTCTAATGATGGAAACAATAAACATTAATACAAAATGTGTTTTTTGGGGCTAGGGAGATGGCTCAGCGGAATAAGCACTTCCCTGGCAAATGCAAGGCCCGAGTTCAATCCCTGGTTCCACCAAAAATAAACAAACAAACAAACCAAATGTGTTTTTTACGATAGATTATATTTCATTTAAAAAATGTATTCTTTTTTTTTGATACAGAGTTCAAACTCACAGTAATCCTCCTGTCTCGGCCTCCCCAGTGCTAGGAATACAGGCATGTGCCACCACTCCCAGGTCCAGGGCTGGCCAGTTCTGAGGGCCTGGCACAGCATGTGATACTGGGTATCAAGCTCAGGACCTTGCACTTTCTAGGCAGGTGCTTATGCTGCCGAGCTGGGATTCCCAAAGAAGGAATAATATTAATACACATGAATTTTTTCTATATCATGTAATGGAATGTATCATCATCTAGAAGTTCTATGTAATTCAATGAAACAATATTTAACAAAAGACTGATAACTGAGTAAAAGAGTTCAGTTAAATGCTAAGAAAGACCTTGGATTTTAATGTCACGGAATATAAAACATTAATTTTAATGTCACTTACATAGTTTCAAATCCTGCATTACAGCTAACATTTAAGAAACTTAGTAAAAAAAAAGTGACAAATATCAATATAACTATCATTAAAGGTTATTAAAAATCCACCCTTTTCCAAACTACTTAGATGAGGCTGTATTTTTTTCCCCTGTGCTTCAGCAAAAACAATACACTGCAACAGACTGAATACCAATGTAGAACTTCAGTGACTGAAAAAACATTAAATGTACTTATAAAACCATAAAACCGGCTGGGGATATAGTTCAGTGGCACAATGCCTGCCTGGAAAGTACAAGGTGCTGAATTCGATTCCCGTGTACATACACAAAATGATTCCCCTGTATCATTCTTGTCACTAATATTTTGGAATGGACAATAATTTTATATTAAAATGGTGAATTACATTAAGATGTAATGAACTTAAAGGTACAATAAATATAAGTATTACAGTATATTTTAAATTGTCAGTTCTACCACCTAATGTGATATTTATCAATAGACAATTTACATAAAAGATCTTCAGGTCCTTAATAATTTTTAAAGATGTAAAGAACTCAAGACCAAAGTTTCTAAACTGTTGAGCCACAGGCACATGCTTCAACATAAGTGATTCAGAAAGGTGTTTAACAAAAACAGCTCATAGCATATACAGTTTAACAAAAACAGTTCATATCATATATAGTTTGATTCTATTTGAATGTCAAAACAAGTGAAAATAATGCTCTGGTTAAGGAAATGTACAAGCATGATAAAACTACAAGGTATAATAACATAGAATTAATACTAGCTGATGGTGATGGGATGTTTTCCTTCTAGTACAGGCTAAAACATTTCTGAGATACCAGTGATGTTCCGTTAGGCAAGACAAAGCTATCCTTTTTCTTTTCTTTTGCTACTGGGGAAGGACCCTATGCTTGCCAGACAGGCGCTTTATGCTGCTGGGCAATATCCCAGGCCCCACTTTTTTTAGCAAAGGTACATATTACCTTATTTCACAAAAAAATTTATAAGATACACGAAGACATATTCTCTTAGAAGGAATTCAAAAGAATGTCTCTTCTTATTCTATATTAATATATTAATCTATAAATTCAATGCAGTTACAAAATTTCAACAAGATTTTCTATAGAACTTGAAAAGATAGTACTAAATTTCATCTGGGAGAAAAATACAAAAGAACTAGCATTTTTCGAAAGAAAGTACCAAAATATATTTTAGGTAAAATGTTTACAAAATACAGCGTTAGGAAACAGGGAATTGAAAACCATACCTTTTGAGAGAGTGAATTTAGGAATATAATTATCTGAGGGCAATTTAGCACATTATCCAGTATTTTCCTAAGGAAATAAATGATTATATGGAAATTCTGTCATGAGTAACCGAAGCATGTTTGTGATAAAAAAAAATGAAAATAAACATCCATCTATAGAGAAAAGAAGAAAATACACAAAATAGTTAACAAATATTAGGCAAGACTTTAGGCACTTTTGATTTTAATTCTCATTTGTTCCAATTGGACCAGAGGAAATACGATGAATCTCTTTTGTGAGAAAATTTGTTATATTTAGGCAAATGCATTAAATGCACATTTTATTTATTTATTTTCTGGCAGAACCAGGGATTTAACTCACACCCTTGCACTTGCCAGGGAAGCACTTATTCTTCTGAGCCATCTCCCTGGCCCCCTAAATGCACATTTTAAGCACTTTATCTTCCTTAATAATTACAATAACTGGGCAATTTAGTCAGAAAAAAAATTTTTTCTGGCCTGAGCTATGTAACTATTCTACAAGGCAGTTTTCCAACAGAAGTGCATTCTTATGAAGGAACATTTGCTTTGTATTTATTATAAATCTGCTAGGTAGAATTACCACCAGCATCGTATTAGTGAATATCAACTACTAAACAATCACTGCTTTCCCTCTTAATGCTTTCTCAAGGGAATATGGTGGATCCCAAGATCACTCATATTTATTACACAGCAAGACAATGTACCTGTGCAACACTTAAGCTGAGCAAGCATTTTCATTAATATTATTTTAATTTTACCTTTCAAGGAGAAAAAAGACAAGAATGTTGTATACATTTATGAATTTCGATCTGACAAGCTAATATTAAGAGAAACGAGAAATTTCAAATTATCTAGCATTGTGGTTTTTACCAGAATGTGCTGTTTGGTGCTCTCTTCAGACAAATTGCTGGGCTGCACGGACCAATTTATTTTAATGTTCCTCATACATTACTCAGTTTGCTGCCAAGTGACCTTCCTTTCGAGTAGACATATTTTACTTTTCAAAAGGTCACACGGCTACGTGTTCTGTGCCGAAAGAAATGCAGTAGTCTTAACTTAGGAACTGATTTTCTAGCCAGTTCAGGTGCAGCAAGGGAATGTATGTTCAGATGGATGTATCCCTGAGGAAGATGAGGCTGCACTCCGACAGGGGACGCAAACCAAAAGTTTAAACAGTCCTGGAGTTTCTGCCTCAAGATGAGGCAAGATGAATTCGGGAGCCCTGTGGTTAAGACTTCTACGCGGTGAAACTGAGGACGTGGGATCCGCGAAGGAGCAACCTAACAAACGCACGGGGAACCACGCCTCCCCAGGCAGCGCCGTCGGGGAGCGCGGCGAGTGCACAGGTGGGCAGAACGCAAGACAGCTCAGCCGTCCCGGACGCGGGCTTCGGCCGGCGCCCCCGCAAGCCGAGCCGCTGCGCGCCGCACTCAGCCGGCCGCTGGACGGCTCGCTGCTCGCGGAATTGGCGGCCGGCACGCCCCAGCACCGGACGGGATTTACCTGTCGCTAAGGACCTGAGACCGCCGCACAGGGTGTTTCCCTCGCTTTTCCAGGCTGGCCGCTCCTCAGCCTCTGACCGGGCGGCAACGAAGTGCGCACAGAGGGAGGCCCGTCTCGGGCCCTCTCTGCGGTAGTCCCTCCTAGGCGACTGCAGCGCTCCCAACCTAGCGCCCGGCCCGTCGTCCCGTCTCACCTCAGAGTCACTGGCGACAAACAGCTTGAGAAGCACGGGAGCCAGATGGAACGTGTCGACTTTCTCGCCGCCTAGCGCTGGCAACCGGAAGTAAAACCTCACGGCCAAAGGGAAAAAAGTGTGTGAGGGGGAAGGGCAAAAAAGAAAGAAAGTGAAAACTGACCTGCAGGGCCGCCCCTCCTCAAGGCAACAACCAATCACGAGAGGGAACCCACTGCGCAGCTGCGAGCCACCACTGACGTCCACGCGGCGCTCAGTTCTTCTCTTTGCGCAGGCGCAGGGTCACAAGGCTCGTCCCTACGACTTCTCGCGGGATTGGCGCCCAGACGGAAATAGAAAGTGCTTACAGGAAGAGGCAGGGTGACTGTGGGGTTTGTCACCATACTGCGGTGGCGTTGGTTCGTCTTTCGCTTTCACCACTGCTAGTTCCTTCTACTTCAAGGTGTCAGGACATCTGCGTTATGTCTGGCCTAAAAGCATTGTTTTTGAAATTTCTCTCTTCTAGCTCCACTAGTGTCTGCTCAAATGACTTAATGTGGAGGGCGCAAAGGTGGCCATAAACATTTCAGTCATGTTCTTACCTGGGATAAACATCAGTAAGAGACCAAGTACAGCCATTAGGGGAACCAGACCTTACCTTGGGAATGTTAAGAGATTTTAGATACTAAACTGGGGTTTTTCTCCTGTCTCCAGGTGAAATATAAGACAGATGATACCACAGTTCTGAGCAAGTTTAACAAGAACCATGCCTATAATGGAATTTAATCAAGGGGTAACGAACACGATCACAGTGAAGTAGACGTTCAGATAATATGTGCAGTTAAACTGGAAAGGAGTAGATGGGGTTTGGGACTGGAGGCCAGTGCAGAGGGGCAGAGCTACCAAGTCTCAATGAAAAGTGGACATTAGAAGTCAAAACCCAAAGACTGAATGAACCAGAACCTGTGGTACATACCTAGCGTCAACACACACACACACACACACACACACACACACACACACACACACGCACACATTTTTAAAAGAATTGAAGGAAGAGTTTTCCAAGCAGAAGGCAAACCATTTGTAAAGACCCAGAGAAAAAGTGAAACTAAGTCTGGTTAAGACATGAAGAATTTTGCCATAATAGTGGAGAATGAAATAGAGCTAAATGACAGGTGTGTGGAACCAGTTTGTAAAATTTCATGATTTATCTTACAACATATACTCATGAAATCACCAGCTGCTACCCCCAGATCATATTGAAATTTGTCATTGTAATAGTACTGAGGTGGAATCTTTTAAAAGTTAAGTCAAGAGCGCTCTGGTCTCATAAATGGGTTAATTGCATTATTGCAAAGGTAAAGTACCTGTCAAAGGGGTGTTTCTGATAAGAGGATCCGGTTTGGCCTGATGTTCACATTCTTTGTGGGTGCTTGTCTGCCCTTCTGCCAGTCTATAGAGCAGCATAAGACCCACACCAGATGCAGCCTCTGGATCTTAGATCATCCTAGGCTCCATAACCATAGATGAAATAAACTTTATTTTATTGATTTTAATTTTTCCAGTCTGTAGTATTCTGTTATAGCTCCAGAAAATGTACAAAGACACCACCAAACATCACTATTCTTATATCCATTGTAATCTCTTCCTTATATTCAAGAACAGGCATGGCACCTAAATATGCATCCTCGTATTTTATGATTTACTTGCTTGTGATTTGAACTCTTAAATAGTTTTCTGATTATTGTGACTCTCGTGTTTTGGGGGTGTTCTTATTATTTCATTGTTATTGCTATATATGTAGATGTGGCACAGATTACGTGTTTTGCCTTTGGTGGACATTTGAATTATTTCCAGTTCTTGTTTATTATAAATGCTGCTATGCAACTGTCTTACTTGTATCCCTACATGCACATGTACAATTCTTTTGTTAGGTGTATAGTGGAATGGTACAATGCTACACATGATAATTTAGAGTTTTTTTCCCTCCCCCCTCTATTGGTTAAGCTTCCTTTCCTTGCTTGTATTGGGCCTATTTATTTTTGTTAAAAGAATATCAGATATTAAACAATATTCTTAAATGTCCTTATGTAGTTTGAGTTGGCTTGTTCTGAGTTGATTCACATGTGGAGAACATATCTCATGTAGCTGTTTTCTTCTCAACATAAATCTCCAGAACAAATCTTTGTGGAGCAGATGGATACCAATTTACAACATCATGAGCTAATCTAACTCATGTTGGATTTCATGACTCTAGATTTTCTGAAAATTGTTGAGCCTGAGATTTAATGCTGTTATTATAAGCCACTGAGTGTGGGGTGGTTTATTTTGCAGCATTATAATGGCCATAAAGAAGACACATGATAAAGTTTAGTAGATAAGGAAAAACTTTTTGAAAGTTAACTTTATTATGTTGAACTTTCACATATGGTATATAGGAATTCTTTTATATATCTATATATTTACAATACTTTAACTACTAGAGAGTACATTATAGTTTGAATTTGCATTGCATACAACTTAGGTTTTTTTAAAAATAGATTTTGGCTAGTTTAACTTTTTGAATTTCTATAAGTTATAGAATGAACTTATCATTTTTCTCACTTCAAAAATAATGAGATTTTGATTGGGATTGTGAAAATATATAAATATATATTACAATCTGGGAGAAAATTAACATGTCTAGTTTCTCTTCAAATCCATGAGACGTGAATCTATGTAGGTCTTTTAAAATTTAAGTAACATAATTTTCAGTGTACAAGTCTTCTATACATGCTATTTAATTTTTTATATTATTGATTCTGCTCTTAATGGTTCTTAGACCATTTAATTTACAAATATTTGTTCACTTCATATTAATCTTGTATCTTTCAATTTACTAAACTCATATGTAGCAGCTGTGTGTATATTTGCAATTTTAGGTTCTTATAAAACAAAGCCTCTTCTAGCATTAAGGACTCTAATAGAAAGTTGAATATAAAGGATGGAATCAAACAAGCTTGTCTTAACCTCAATCTAAGAAGAAAGCATTTACTTTCTTACCATTAAGTGTAATATTAGCTTAGATGAGTTACGATGCTGATTGCATTTTTTGTTAAAATATTGTTTAACTTGTGCTATTATAAAGTTTTTATTTTTTTAAATATAACTAAAGACCATTTATTTTCACTAAGACTTTTTCTTGAGGACATAACTAAACTTTGTCATCATCCCCTATCCCATCTCAAAAGATTAGTACAGTGAATGTTATAAAGCAGATCGGAACAATCTGAAGGACTGGAACCAACACCAACAAGGAACAACTGCTTTCTGAATCATAAAAATGTTTAAGTAAAAAAAAAAAAAGAAGAAAAAGAAAAAGAGCTCAATGGGGGTTTCAGTTTGAGAAGATCCTCACACCCCACATTTCATCTAATGCATTCAATCCTGGCTAGAGTGGAACAAAATGGAAAGAGGCTCACAGGACAGCGCTCTACTGCAGTGCACTGCACACACACATGCACTCCAAGCCCGCCCCCAGCCCCTACTGTTTTCAGCTCAATTATTTGCCAGCCTGTTGTGCCTGCCAACGAAGGAGCACGTAGATCTCTTTGATCCAGTCTTTGTTATAGGGCTGGTATGTCTGGGTATCAGCTCGGTACACAAGGCAACTGAGGTCTGCCAGATCGTCGATAAAATCAAACAACTGACTGATATCATATGTGATAGAAGGGCTGTTGGGGTTCATTCTCTTCAGATGTTCTTCATACATTTTACAAGCACCTTCCATGTATTCATTAACAGATTCATAGTCAGCATAATTCTGCCCTCTGGCCTCTTGGTAGGCTGCAGCAGCAAAATAATGTGAGACATCTCACCGAACCCTTGGCGGCTGCAAACGCCAATTCCACAAGCCACACACGAGGTCAGCGATTATAAAGTTTTTAAATGGAGAAAATTATCAACTTCTGTAAGTATGTGAAGTAATAGATGTTAATTTAATTGCAGTAATCATTTCATAATATGTGAAAAAAATATATCTTAAATATTATATGTCAGTTTTATTCAACAAAAAAATGTAACATGGAGCAATAAAACATACAATTTTTAAAAAGTATAAAGTTACCATTGATATTTGTACACTCCTTTTCCGAGTCAGAAATTTTTCTTCTTTTCCTGGTTTTAAAGAGCTTTATTTATAAGTGTGTGTTGAATTTTGTCATTTTTTGCATCCACTAAGATTATATATATTATTTTAGTCTATTAATAAAATGAATTACATCAATCAATCTTTTGTTTTGTTTTTGTTGTTGTTTTGAGACAAGGGCTTACTATGTATTTCAATCTTGAACTCATAGAGATCCTTCTGCCTCAGCCTCCTAAGCACTGGAATTATATATGGTGGTGTGCACCACCATAACTGGCCATTAGTTGGCTTTTCAATTCTTTTTTTTTTTTTTTTTTTGGTTTTTCAATGTTACACCAATATTGAGTTCCTGGGATAAACTCAATATAGTCAAAATGCATTCTCTTTTTCATATTGTCCTCTCAATTATAAGTAAAGCTATAAGGTTCTATATTTTTCTCTATAGACTTGGTGAGGTGGCGCACACCTGTAATCACAGCTCTTGGGAGGCTGTAAACAGGCAGATAACCACAAGTCCGATCTAGTAGTGAGACCCTGAACACCCTGTAGACCCTTCCCTAAAATACAAAATAAAAAGAGTTATAGTTGTTATATTTTTCTCTGTAGGAAGATTTATAGATCCAAAATTCCTTTCTTTCTCTTTCCCCTCCTTTCCCTTCCCTTTTTTCCTTTCCTGTTCTTCCTCTTCCACGTACTGGGGATTGAACCTGGGTCTTTCACACTGAACTATATTCCCAGCTTGTTTTTTATTTTTGAGACATGGTCCTAGTCACCAATTTACCCATACTGGGTTTAAACTTGCAGTGTTCCTGAGTCTGCCTTTTAGAGTGCTGGCATTGCAGACATGCACCACAGCACCCATATTAAATTTTCTTTAATAGGTGTACACTGTAAAGCATATCTATTTCAGAGGAAGAGAATCCCATAACTGTCATACTGAGGTGACTTTTGGGAAGGAAAACCAGTACTTAACACTATGTGTGCAGACAAATAAAATTCAGACTGCCGTAATTTATTATCAGAAGTATTCAGTTTCCAATTGGAAATTTTGAGTCATGCAAAGAAATAGAAAAGTACAACCACTTACACTGGGGAGAAAAAAGCAGGCAACAAAAACTCCCTGTAAGAATGACCAGATGTCAGGTGTATTCAAACTGATAGAAGAATTATAAAACTTTTATAGTACTAGGATTGAAACAAGGGAACACTAAGCTATATGAATTAGCTAGCTAGCTAGTTAGTTAGTTAGTTAGCTAGTTGGTTAGTTAATTATATTTTGAGGCAGGATCTTGCTATGTTGTTCAGGCTGCCATTGCACTTGTGAGCCTCCTGTCTAGGCCTCCCAAGTAGCTGGGATTGCAATCTGTGTACCACCATGCCTACCAGAATTAGTGGACTTGAACATGGATCAATAGAGTTTATACAAATTGAAGAATAGAGAGAAAAAAGAATTGAAAGAAAAAGCACAGAGACTCAGAGAAATGACCATTTCCATCATAGGACAGTGATACCAATGTATGAACAACAGTAATACCAAAAAGAGAGGCAAGGGATAGTATAAAAATATCCAAACAAATAATGACCCAAAACTTTCCTGGCATTAAAAATAACCTACTCATTCAAAAAGCTCAGCCACTAACAAGTGCTATAAAACATCACCAATAAGGTTAATTGTGAAACTATAAAAATGCACATTTCCTCCTTTTTAATATGAATGATTTAAAAATCAAGTGAATGAAATAATACATATAATATATTTTCCATCACAACACAAAGGAAATAGGTGCAAACAAAGCTATGTTTGGCTAAGGACATTATCATGGATTGCAAAATTTTGATAATATAATTTTGAATTGGTAGCATGTACATATCACAAAAAGAAGAGAAAAGAAGTGTAGCTATATGGGTATAGAATTTCTGTGTATCACTTCTATTAAACTAAAATAAATCCAAAGCTGAATTTATAAGTTAAGATGTCTCTGCTAAAACATAGAGGAGCACACACAAAAACACTTTCAAAAGGCAGTGAAAAATGTAAGTGCTGCACTATAAAATTATTTTTCTGCATTTATCAATTTCAGATAAAATAGACCTAAGTCATTTAATTCATTTATAATGAGGAATAATTTATTTTAAAGAATATCCTGAAGATACAGATTAGCTTTCTCCTATTGTCTCTTTTAATATGTGTGATCACAATTAAGACATAAAAGAAATTTTTATGTTTTTGTTTTCCAGGGAATTATTTGTCTACTTTCTTCTGTATATGAAAAAACATGTAGCTAGTGTGTATCTAGTATGCCTAGTGGCACACTTGAGAGGCTGAGGCAAGAAGATTGCCATGAGTTCAAGGCCAGCTTGGGCTACTAAAAAAATCAAACAAGCAAACAGTCTAATCCCAAATTTCTAAATCTCTAACACACACACACACACACACACACACACACACACACACACACACACACAGAGAATTACATTAGAATGAGGGGCAAAAATACATGCATAAAATTGGGAGTACAGCAAAAAGAATTAAATCATCTTTAGTAATGAGCAGAAAACCAAGAATATCTCTTAAGAATAACTCATTGTTCAAATTATGAAACTTAGCAGTACATTTCTTCCAAGGCATGACATTAGAAAAGTGTAAACAAAGTGCTGTGTTTAAAAACAAATGCTTGAAAAGCAGTATAAAAAGGTAAAATAAACCTGACAATCAAAGAAAAGCAGAGTGCACAGTCCTTTAATGTTGGGAGTAGCAAATGACTTTGAACCTCATCACTGCTAGGACACATGGTGTTTGGCGTATCTTTCACTGACCTGGTATGTGTGGTGGATCAATGCTGAGCTGATTCACAGCTAGCTTAACACCTCTGGAAGGTCCAGACAACACCTCATCTATGCCAACCGGTATAGTCTGATTAGCACTGATTAAAGTCTCTAGTGCTATGGGTAGGCTTTGTGGGTAGTGTGTTGAGGTCCACAGGTGTCAGGGATCAACTTCTTGCTCTACTCTGCTCACCTTATCAGTGGGGTTCACTTTTGGAATGTTTAATTTCTATGTTTTATTGACTTTTCATGTGAATATGCTATAGAAAAAACAGATGCAGCATCATACAATCATCATTTTTGTGTATTTATTTTATATTTATATTTTATTTCATAAAATATATACATATCAAGGTAGGTGTTAGGAATCTCCATTGGAAGAGTCTGAGCTGGAAGGCTGAATAGTTTGTGCTGGAAAGCTGGAAATGGACATCTAAAGGTGATGGTCAAGACTGGAACTCCTGTGAAGAAACAGATATAAGACTTCTTTATTTCTCTTTTTATTCTATCCAGGCTACAAGTCTATTGGTTGGTGCCACCACATCCAGGCTGGGTCTCCTATCTCAAGTAAGTCAGTCATACTTGCAAGAACTGTGCTAAACCAAACCAATTTGTTAGGTGTTTCTTGTTCAATTTGATGGCACAATCAACTGTCACAACCAGATAAGCCACAAAGTCCTACTGAAGTGGTAGGCAAGAGTAAGGGAAATTTAAAATAGTGGAAGAAGGGCTGGTGAGATAGCTCAGCGGCCTAAAGTGCCTGCTTAGGCAAGTTTAGGCAAGTGTGTAGGGATTGGTGTTCACCAGTGTTCGATCCCAGCACCAGCCTTGAGCCAACCAGAGGGGGAAAAAAGTGGAAGAAAAGAAGCATGCTAGATGAGGCCTACCAAATAATCAAAAGGACAGAAACTATAGTTTCTACATATGATATATATGTGATATATATATATATATATATATATATATATATATATATATATGTGATATATATATGTGATATATATATGATATATATACATATATATATACATATATATATATATGTATATATATATATATCAGTTCCTCTAGTGAATGCTAATACAAGTTAACAGTATCTTGGTTCTTGATGGGTCTCAAGACCAAGTCTTCATCTTTCCACTTATCTAAAATCAGATGGCACCTTACTTCTCTTTTTAGTCACAAGTCAACAACATATGTCTGGAAGTCCTCTGGAAAAACCCCATTCAAAGATTGTCTTTGTTTGATGAGTTGAAAACTTGATCAGCAAAAAATATCTAATCACAAAGACAATTGTTTATAAAGTCATTGTTGGTAGTTGTTTGAAAGTGCAACTACCTGAGAATGTAATTCCAGTTGTGGAAAGTGTGAGATTAGCTGTCTTAGTTCCTTTTCTCTTGTTGCTGAGACAAAATACCTGACATCCAATGTTAAAGAGGAAAAGGTTTATCTCACAATATGTAGAGGTTTTTGTCTGTCATCAGCTGGCTTCAAGGCAGGGTGGCACAGCAGACAGGCATTGCAGAGAGTAAACAGTCCATAGCAGGCAGAAAGTAATAAAGCAATAAGGGATGACTACAGCTCTTTCTGTCTATTATCGTTTGTGTGTTCCCCAAAAGCCTCATGCAGCAACTGGGGCAGGCTTCTAGAGTTTGTGCATGATGCAATGCTGGGATTATGGGTGTGAGTGCTACACCTGCCTTGCGACAGATAGCACGAATATAGTATAGGGAAGGGAGAGAGGCTTGCTAGCTGCCACAGCTGCTGTTATTCCTTTGTTCTTTCCTGTTTTTCTGCCTCAATGAACAGCTGCTCTCTTATGTGCCACTCTGCCTTGGAGCCAGCTGAGTATGGACTGAAATTTCCACTAACTGTGAGTTAAATAAAACTTTCCTTCCTTAATTTTGGGTATTGGGTATTGGGTATTTTTGTCCCAGCAACGAGAGAAAAATAACCAGAGACACTTGTCCCTTATATGTTACACTAAGAGTAGGGAGCACTCACACCTTTAATCCTAATGCCCTTGATCCTAGCATTGCATCATGACTCAATTCCAGAGTTACAGTCTCTACATCTAGCCACCTCTGAAAAAGCCCCACATATGACCACGTGTGTCTTTGAGGGGGCATCTAGGCACAAACCATAACACTAGCCAAAAATTTTCATGGAATGCTTAATGAATATGCTCTTCATAGGGATATTTGCACAACTCCAAAACATTCCCAAGGAGCTAAGAGGCTATATATGTGTAGGTAGTGATGTGTACAAGCCAAGAAACAAGAAGATTCTAGCCTCTCCATGAATTCCAGTAACTGAAAGATGCCTTGTCACACCACTGTCAAATTATTGAGAGTCAAAAACAAGGAATCTTTTTTTATTGTTTTGGGTGTTTTTTTTTTTTTTTTTTTTTTTTTTTTTTTTTGAGGCAGGGTCTCACAATGCAGTTCAGGTTGGCCTTGAACTCACTACATAGCCCAGCCTGGCCTCAAACTTGTGGCAGTCCTCCCAAGGATTGGGATTACAAGCATGTTCTGTTATGCTCAGCTAAAACAAAGAATCTGGAAAGTAGCAAAAGTGACTCATGTACAGGGGATCTTCAGTAAGACGAGTGGCTATCTTGTCATCAGATTCCTCTGAAGCCAGATGGTAGTGGGATAACATATTCAAAGTGCTGAAAAGATTGTCATTAATTTTTGTACAGCAAAATAAAGAAGAAATTGCTAGATTTTTAAAAAGTGTTGCACAGGATGGGCAGGATGCCTATAATCCTGGCACTCTAGAAGCTGGAGAGATAGTTCAGTATAATGAGGGCCTGCCTGACAAGCACAGGGTCCTGCATTCAATCCCTGGTACCAAAATAAAAAAAAATAATAATCCAGGAACTTGGAAGATTGAGGCAGGAGGATTGCCTTGAGTTTGAGGCTATCCTGGTCTACATAGTGAGCTCAAGGACAGTCTGAATTACATAGTGAGACCCTGTCTGTAAAACAAACAAAAACTAAAATAATCTTTTGGAGACAGATTATTAAATTCTTGACTACAGTGCTCTAAAGATAATACCACAGCTGAGGCCATGGAGGACACAGATTCTTAGATAAAACTTTCTTAAAAACAATAAAGTGAATTTTGAATCCTTGGGACATCATGTTCATATCATTGGCACTTGTGTCTCCCTCTTTCTGGATCCAGAAATCAACTAGAGCTAAAAAATAATCCCTGTTTGAGTGTTTCTAGGGTCCCCCTCACCAATCAATCATATGACAAACTATATAAATCAAAGATTTGAATCATGTACAAAAACCAGTGGGGAGTGTGAAGGGTTAATGTAAAAGGAATGTGATGAGTTAATATAAAACTAAATGTAAAAAATTACTCTGTTCAACTTTCTGTGTCCCTGCTTCCTTGTAAGACCACAAGGAGGCTTAGTGTACCATTGGTAAATCACCAATAGCATGAGAGTTCCCAAAAAACAATGCTCCCAGAAAAAAAATGTATGCTGAGTAATGGTCATGCTGTCCGTAAAGGTACTGTTCTATATTAAATGATAAATTTGTTTGCCAAACAAGATACAGTTTCTAACTTTAAAAACTCTATACTTCTAAGGCTCCTGGCCATTTGTCCTCTCCTGCATGAGTATGGTCAGGTGGACCCGGGCCCGATAATAAAATTTTAATTTAGACTCAGATCTGGTTTCTATGCTGAGAACCCATAACAGAATTAGGTTTGTGTTAATTGTGTTTGTGCTAATTAGGTTTATGTTAATTAGAAATAGATTGTTTTCAATTAAGTTGAAGTCATGTATTAACTTTTCCCTTTGTAGAACAAAATGCCTGACACTTATAATTTGTTTTTCTGGCATCTATAATTTAAAGGAGAGCTTTATATTGGTTTCAATCCATGGTTGGCTGTCTCCACAGCAGAAACAGATGACAGAGAGGCATAGCAGAGGAGAAATATTCAACTCATGACAGCCAGGAAATAGGAAAAGAAGGAACTAGGAACAAGCTTATACCCTACAAGGTCATGCCAAAGCCTCACCTCCCAGCAGCACATCTAGTTACTGAACTCACCAGTGAACCCTGTAGTCAGTTTAGCACCCTCATGACCCAATCACCTTCCAATCACGGAAGACTTTGGGGAACATTTTAGGCCCCAACTTAACAGATGTTAATTTTTTGTAGTGGCATAATTGCTTATATTTCAGTCTGAGAATATACTAACAGCTATGGGGAAGAAGGAGGCATTGGAGTGCCCACAATATGTGGGAAATGTGTTTTACACTAAATCATGCATTTAAACCTAAGTAATTAACAGAAATTTGGATTTCTTTCTAATATCCCAAATCTTCAACATAGACTTTTATGTTCTGCTATGTTGATCTAAAAGAACATAATGTTTTGGTTACAAAATAATTTACTAAATGTACTATTGTTGAACATTGTTATGGTTTGTGTCTAGGTCCCCCTAACACCTCATGCAGTCATTGGGACAGGCTTCTAGAGTTTGTGATTAATTCATAATCCAATGCTGGGATTATGGGTGTGAGAGCTACCCCATCCTGGGACAGATAGCATGAACACAATATAGGGCAGGAAGAGTGGCTTGCTAGTTGCCACAGCTCCTGCTCCTCCCTTTGCTCTTTGCTGTTTTCCACCACCATGAACAATTACCCTCTTCTATGTGCCACTCTGCCTTAGAGCCAGCTGAGTATGGACTGAAACCTCTACTAACTGTGAACTAAGCAATCTTTCCTCCCTTAATTTTGGGTGTTGAGTATTTTGTCTCAGCAAAAAGAGAAAAGTAACCAAGACAAACATCGGACTAATAACTTGTTGTGGATAAAGTACATCATTGTAAACATAACAAAATGATTCCAAGAGATACATGGCTAACAGGAAAGCACAAATTTTCCCCTTCAGTCAGCACTTTCCTATTCACAAATTTTTCCCTTGTAGCCTTTTCTGGTTACAGTGATACCACACTCATAGCACTTACCTGAGAAAGGAGAGAACTGCTGACTGCTAACAAGGACACTAGGAAAGCTCCAGGTCTTCATTCACAGTCTTTTTAAATCTAAGTTTAGAAAACAATACATCCAGACATAAACTCGTGAGCTCTGCCATTTATATAGCATCACAGAAAATGGACAAAGTATTCCAAGGACATTAGCACCATAATAAAAATCTCAGACAACTAAGATCTAGATTATTTTCCCTAGATAATAGCATTCAACTATAATGCAGAAAGAGTAGTTCTTGAATGGCACAAGTGATTTAGGTACACATGTTTCTCTTAAGAGAAAAAACACTGATACAGAACTAAGCAGTATCCCCGAGGGAGTAAAATCTCACTGTGCTAAAGTATATATAAATTAAGGCTTTACTTTGGCACAGGACAAGTTATATCAAATGTTTCAAGTTATGTTTGAACATTCCTGACAAATCATATATTCAAGCAATAGAAGAATGTGGAGTGGGCTGAGTCCAAACTAGTCAATGCTCACACCCTCACACTCGTACATTTAACTCAGTAGAGCTGCCCCAAGGAGCTGTAAAGGGTTAATGTAGAAGTAATGTGATGAGTTAATGTAAAACCAAATGTAAAAAATTACTCTGTTCAATTTTCTGTGACTCTGCTTCCTTGTAAGACCGCAAGGAGGCTCGATGTACCATCGATAAATTATCAATAGACTGAGAGTTAGCAGAATAGGTTTAGAAAATAAATCAAAGTAAAGATCAAAATGTTTCTAACTATACAAAACCAACTAAAAAGCATTGCTATGGTAGTCATGACCACTGTACACCGGTGTACCTTAAACAAGAATTAGACAATGCTAGGTTCATATTCTTTTATGTTTAAAATGCTACCAAAGGGAAAACTAAAGGAGACAACAAAGCTGGGAGGCTGTGCCCAAGCTCTCAGAAAAAAATGTATGCTGGGTAATGGTCACACTGTCCTTCAAGGTACTGTTCTATGTTAAATGACAAATTTGTTTGCCAAACAGGATGCAGTTTCTACCTTTAAAGCCTCTGTACTGCTAAGGCTCTCTCATCATTTGTTTGCTCCTACCTGAGTATAGTCAAGCAGTCCTGGGCCCGATAATAAAAGGCTCATATTTATCTCTTTTTTTTTTTTGGCGGAACCAGGGATTGAATTCATGCCCTTGTGCTTGCCAGTTAAGCGATTATTCCACTGAGCCATCTCCCCAGCCCTAAAAGGCTAATATTTAAATTTTAATTTGGACTCAGGTCTGGTTTCTATGTTGAGAACCCATAACAGAACCAAGAGGACCCACACAGAATACAGGCACTCCAGTGTCAAGGTCTTGGATCTTCAATTTAACTTTTTAAACTACAATGAGGTTTAAACAGAAAGTTTGCCTATTTTTCTTTTCTTTCTTTTTTTTTTTTTTTTGTTGTCATTTGTTTGTTTTTGTGGCTTTTAAGAAAGGTCTTTGGGTTTTTCTGAGTAAGAAGAGTACATTTCTTAACAAGTACCACTACTGAGCAACGAATCAAAATGTTGGAATTTGTACTATATTGAACTCTTTCAAATGTGCACAAAGCTCCTACTGAGTCATGTTTCTCTTAATATATCTTTCCAATGTCAGGAGAAAAAAAAAAGAAAGATAGGTACTAATAAGTTCTATAAAGAAAGTAAAAAATATTCCTAAAGCCCTAAGTTTGTTGAAGATTGTCCCATTTTATTCACTGGAAGATCTTGTTTTAGCTACTACGTCAGAAGAATATATCCATATAAGGCATAGATAGAAGCCTATATTGGATAGTTACTTCCTGCTCAAAATTATAACCACAGTAGCTATCAGATCTGAAAATGTCTTTATTTTTTTAGAAAATGACTTCCAGGAAGGTTAAAAAAGTAATACCAGAGGGCACAGGTGCAGAAATGGATGTAGTCAGTTATCTAAAGCCTTCAAGTAATGTCATGGTTTGGGGTTTTTGCAAGGGGAACAATATAATACAGTACACATTCTATAATATTAGTTTATAAGGAATCACCAAGAAACACAACGAGTGCAGGAAATCTATTCACACACTAAATACTAAAGAATCCAGCTGAGGGTCTGGATCCTACTTCACAGACCTGTGCTGGAAAGGCCCAAAGGTCAGTGGTGGAAGCTAGGTAGTCTAGGGGATGAAAGATCTGTGCTAGCAAGATCTGAACTGGAACTAAGAAGTGATGCTCAAGGTAAGCACCAGAGCTCCCCCAAAATACCATAGCCATCCTCAACAAAGGTGAGGTCCTGAGCTCCTCGAGCAATGAGGAAAGCAGAGTTCCCATCAGGAGGGCCAATGTGACAAGCTTCTCCATGAGGCTGAGCAGTGCACCATCTTCCCCTCCAGAGCCAGGAAACAGTGCTCATGATGAGAACCAAAGCTCCTCCAAAGTTCATCAGGAAAAGTAGCATGACAAGGTCCTTCAGCAGAACAGCCCCAAAGAACTAGCTGCTTCCAACAGCTTCTCCAAACAGCATCCGTAACAGTGTTTTCGCAGCTTCTCTTGTTTGGCCTTTTATACTGCTGGCAATAACCCTCAGGTGGGCCTTCCATACCCAGCACCATGACAGTTTAATTCAGCTGGGTATAATAAGTTGACCACCTGCTAAAAATACACTACAAGTAAGAATATGGAAATATAAATAAACAAAAAACATGACTTAGGTATTCCAAACAAAACATGTAAGTCATTCCTAACTAACTTGAGCTGTATAGCATTTCCTAGACAGGGAGGAAACAGTAAAGTCCTGAAAGCTTTTTCCTTGGTTAATTACTTTTGATGGTTTGTTTGCTTTTGATCAAACTCAAATTATTTTAAACACAGATTAAAGTATTATACAGGTCCACTGTTAAAATAGGCAACATGTTGTAAGTTAATTCTGGTATAATTATTCCAACAAAGCTTAGAAAATAAAGATGTTAAGGTGGCTTTCTACTAAGTTTAATAATCATCTCTGCTGACAACTTTACATGTCAGACGGTGTGTTCAAACTGCACTGTATATGGCCCTTTATTGTCACATAGTGATGGGTTAAGGTCTCCGATGCCCAACTCACACAGATTATTCAGTGCCATCATGTATTTACTTTCTCCTAGGCAATCCAGCCATCAATAGCAGAAGGTGAGGGTGCCAGAGTTTTCACTGATGATATTTAACAAGTGTCTTTTCTTGGAAGCCTTATTGACACATGTCCAATATCAAAATTTTTCATGTAATGTGAACACTCCATGTCAACATGAACAACACCTTTTCCTGTGCTGCCAAAGGTTTTTGTGGCATGCGCTTTCCATTTCTCCTTCACAGTGACCTCCCCACCCTTTATGAAGGGCACAGTCTTCCCCGCCTGTATTCTGTACAGCCCAATCAAGTGTCCTTTCAGATTACAAATTGGCTTCATCTGGTATGTCTTCATTTGGTATGTCTATTTCTACTTCATAGGATTCCATAACCTCCTGCATGGCCTCACCCACATCACACAGGCCAGGCCAGGCCTGCATTCAAGCTGTTCTCTTTCATGAGCTTCCTAGACAGTGTTCCGGCTTCTTACAGATTTCTATCATTGTCATCTTTTGCTTGATCCAGCTCATAACATATTTTCTAACTTGTCAGTGTGCTTCCACAGCTTCTCAAAAATCATTCAAAATCTCTTTTCTAGCCTGATGTAGTGCTTTCTTTTTTTTACTTGCAGCTCTCCAAGCAGTTGTTTGTCAGTACTGCACAAGTGGGTACTTGCACTCCTGCCTCTTGGAGAATGCACTGCTAGGGTACAGGTGACAGATGGGCCAGGGGGGAGGGTCTGTCTGAACTTTTGGTCTTCTCTTCCTTTTCTTCTTCTTTCCAGTTTTGCCATCATCATCTCCATCCTCCTTCTCATCTCTGTCTGTCTGTCTCTTTTTTATTTATTTATTTATTTATTTATTTATTTATTTATTTATTTATTTATTTTGTCTTTTTGAGACAAGGTCTCACTATTCAGTTCAGTTCAGGCTGGCCTTAGGCTCACTTTGTAGCTCAGGCTGGTCTTGAACTCACAACAATCCTCCTGCCTCAGCCTCCCGAGTGCTGGGATTACAGGCATGCGCCACCACGCCCGGCTTCTGTCTGTCTGTCTCTTTCCTCCCTTTTTCTCCCCCTCCTTCCGATGGCCATCTTTACTCTTCCTTTTCTTCTTCTTCTTGTTCTTCTTCCTCTTCCTCCTCCTCCTCTTCTTCCTCTTCCTCTTCTTCTTGTTCTTCTTGTTCTTGTTCTTGTTCTTCTTCCTCCTCCTCTTGTTCCTCTTCCTCTTCTTCTTCTTGTTCTTCTTCTTCTTATTCTTGTTCTTCTTCTTATTCTTGTTCTTCTTCTTCTTCCTCTTCCTCTTCCTCTTCTTCTTCTTCTTCTTCTTCTTCTTCTTCTTCCACTTTTTCTTAGCGTCTTCCTCCTACATAAAAGTAGCTCCCTCTTCCCTATTGTCTGGCTCCAGGTCACCATTCAGGTGGATATTGGAGGCTTCAGCCTCCTCCATGCCAGCTATGATGCCAGAGAGAGCCCAACAGATCCACTGTGGCTGTGATTAGCTATAATTACTTAGCTGTAATCCCTAGAGAAAATTTAAAAAATCTACAAAAATCTAAAATGTATAGTAAAACAAATAAAAAAGAAATTTAAATGGTACACTAAAATATTTAACATACAAGAAGGCAGTAATAGAACAAAAGTAAGCCTCATAGAGTAAAAATAGCAAATGGCAAGTGCAAGTGTTACCTTATGAGTAAGTACACAATGAAATAAAACATTGCAAGTAAAAGGTAGAGACTGGCAGAATGGATTTTACAAACATGTTTTACAGAGCAAGATCCTATCTGAATAAATAAAAATGTTACACTGTCTATAAGAGATACTTTGATCAAATGACACAAACAGGTTGAAAGTGAAAGGACAGGAAGAATAACATGAAAAAGGAGTCATATTACTATTGAAGAGGAAAACAGAGTTAACTTTTTAGATTTAATTTCCAACAACTAGTCACTCTTTTGAACAGTTTTGTCTTCTTATCTTCCACCAATGCCAGGTACATATTTCCTTTATCTAGCCAACTGTACCCTGAACCCATCCATTCATTGTCTCAAGCACTTGTTTCCCATAACTCGTGACTTGCCTGGAGTTTGAACTTGCATATTTGCAACATGTATGATGTAGTTTTCTTTTAGGTCAATCAGTAATAATGAGCTAATCAATAACCAACAAGTACTCTGCTTCTGTACTTCTTGATTGCAAATAAGCCTTAGGATACCAAAGAACAGGGCCTGACATTTTTGAGGCTGGTGAATGTTAAATAAATGTGCCTTCAAATTGTGAGTGATGTTTTGGTGTTTCTGTTTGTTGTTGCACTATCAGATAAGATATGATAAGGCAAAAATTGTTACTTGAGAAAAAGAAGGGCATTTTCTTGGCAAAAATGTCAATCTGTGAAAAAGTCATGTACTTTCTGGAAGCTGGCAAAATGGTGAGCAGCATAGAAACACAGTCTCTTCAATATTTAGAATCCAGATAGTGGACCTCTGATATTTTGAATCCAGATACTAGAAGATAGTTATGTGAAGAAGAGGAAGTGGATCCCGAGGACCCAGCAAGGATTTGAAGTGATAATTAGGTGCACTGTCAAGAGCAAAGAAAGGGACCAGAATGCAGAAGTGGAAGGTGACAAGCAGCACTTTCTGCCTGAGCCTTGACTCCTGGGTGGAGGGGCAGCAAGAACCTGCAGAGATGCAAGAGTACTTGAGGACTCACAGAATAACACACTAATGAAACAGCAGTGAATGCTGTGTATTGCAGTGGCTGGTGAATTATTCAGGTTCAGATGCTAGGACAGAATTATTGGCTGGTAGCCATTTTGGAAGTGGGCCAACAGAAGTCAGAACTCAGAGCACCTCTGACAGGTTTGCTCCATCGAGCAGCTCCAAATGTCAGAGGGAGACACAACTGTGTTCAAGCTGGTAGGTTGTCAGAAAACCAAGTTCAAACTGACTTGGAGTGTTGCAGGCTAAAAAACTTGGGGCCCAGCCTCACAGATAGAACCAAAAGCAGCCTGAATTTCATTGAAACTAAAAGACCAGGTATGCTAGGATTTTATCCACCACTGCCATATTTCTATTGCTGGCTTGATGAGATCAGTCAACACAGATCTGGCTCTGCCTGCTGGCTCTGTCAACTAATGACAGTAGAGACAGGCCCTGAAGTGGACTTTTTTTTTCCTGCTTTTCTTAGTTTCTTTGCTTTTATTTTTTATTTTTTTAATGTATGCATGTGTTTATAGCAGCACAGTATGTCATAGCTAAACCTTGGAAACAACCCAAACACCCATCAGCTGAAGAATAGATTGCTTTTTATTTTCAAAAATTTTTTTCCCAATTGTTCCTGTTTTTACACAAGCAAGTACATTATTTCTAATTCTTTTAGGTTTGGTTTTGTACTGGTCTTCTGTTTTTTCCTTCTTTCACTCTCTCTTCTTCACCAGTTCCTAAAACTTGTGTAATCTTCCTATGTCCTTCAGACTTGATTCTAATCCCTTTTTCTTCTTCTAGTTCTCTGGGTTTTTCCCTGTCTTCTTTAAAATTTTTTCCCCTGAGGGTAAATGACCATACTGAGGAGATACTTATGGTACACAATTTTCTGGTTTGTTTTAGATTTTCTTATTATATAACTACAAATCTTATTCATACACTCAAAGGTGTCAAATTACTAATTATTACAGCTTGTCAGTTCTAGGGTGTATTTGATGCTGTTGCTGTTATTGTTAGTTTTATTTTAGCCAAGGTGACATAATTGCTTGAATCAGTTGTTTTTCCTTGTATGCTTACACAGAGGTTGCCTGAGGGTCATAAACAATATTACTGGTCAATGCCAAAGAACCAGGACTTAGTAGATGTCCACAGAGTGTTCTACCCCACAACATCACAACAAACATTCTTCTCAGCTATACAGGGGGCATTCTTCCTCATCAAAAAAGGAAAGAAAAGACTCAAATTTCTGGAATTTGGGAAGAAAGGGTGAAATCACAATAGATCCTGAAGACATTCAGAAGATTATCAGTACCTACTTCAACAACCTATATTTTAATAAGATGCAAAACACAGAAGACATGGACAAATTCTTAGATACACATGAATTACTAAAACCAAATCAAGAAGATATAAAAATTCTAAATAAAACAATACAGGGCCGGGCAGACAGCTCAGTGGAATAAGCGCTTCCCTGGCAAGTGCAAGGGCCTGGGTTCAATCCCCAGTTCTGCAAAAAAAAAAAAAAAAAAAAAAAAAAAAAGAAAAGAAAGAAAGAAAACAATATAAATCAGTGAAATTGAAGATGTACTTAAAAACCTACCAACAAAGCAAAAAACCTGATCATAATGGATTCACTACTGTATTCTACAAGAAATTTAGAGAAGAACTAATGCTATTACTTCTTAAGCTCTTTCTTTTGTTTTGTTTTTGACAGTACTGGGGATTGAACCTAGGACCTCATGTATGCCAAGCAAGTGTTCCACAGTTCAGACACAACCTCAGCCCCTCAAATTTTTTAATGAAATTGAAAGGGAAGTACTCCCAAATTCATTCCTGGAAGCAAGCATTACCTTAATACCAGACCTGAGAAGGACCCCAACTAAAAAGAATGGCAGGCCAATTTCCTTAATGAACATAGATGCAGAAAGTCTCAAAGGGATACTGGCAAATGGAATGCAGAAAATCATCAAGAGGATTATACACCATGACCAAGTAGGACTCATCCCAGTGATGCAGGGACAGTTCAACACATATAAATTATAAATGTAATACACCATATTAACAGAGCCATGGGTAACATTCACATGATCACTTCATTAGATATCAAAAAAGTCTGACAAAATGCAACACCCATGCATGATAAAAATCATATAAAAATTGAAATATATGTTCTTTATTTCAATCCAATGAAAATTATCAATGACAAAGAAAGCTTTTACTGTAAACTCAAGAATAAAACAAAGCTGTCCACTATCAGCATTCTTATGCCATATAGTTCTGGAAGCACTATCCAAAATAATCAGATAAGAGAAATAAGAAGAATAAGGATAAGAAGCAGTTAAATTATCATCATTTGCAGATGACATGATACTCTATGCAGGTGACTATGAAAACTCTACCAAACGACTGTTAGCTTTAATAACCAAATTCAGTATTGTAGCCATATACAAAGCCCACACTCAAAAAAGCCTATACTATTCCAGTACACAAATAATAAGGTCACTGAGAGAAATTAGAGAAACCACACCTTTCATAGTAGCATCCAAAAAAATTGAAGCATTTAGGAATCAGTTTAATGAAGTAAAAGAACTTTACACTTTTTAAAAATATGAAAAATAAGATCAAAAAGGATATCAGAAAATGAAAATATATCCTTTGTTCTTGGGAAGGAAGGACCAATAGAGTGAAAATGGCCATAGTTGCAAAATTTTTATTCAGATTTAATGCAGTGCTGATCAGTGTACCAGTGGCCTACCTGTCAGAGTTAGAGAAAAACCTAAAATTCACTTGGAACTAGGAGAGACCTAAAATAGCAAAAGTAATTCTGGACAACAAAGGAAAGGCAGAAAGGGGCATTGCAATCCCTGGCTTGAAATCCTACTACAAAACTATGTGATAAAAACAGCATGGTACTAACAAAAAAAAAAAAAAACCCAAAACACCCAAGGATCAGTGGAACAAACTAGAAGATGCACAAACAACTCCAGACATACTCAGCCACCTATCTTTGACAAATGAGCCAAACAACTTCACTGGAAGAGAGATATCCTCTTTAGTAAATGGGGCTGAAAAATTTGCTTTTCCATGCACCAAAGACTAAAACTAAACCCATATCATTCACCATGCACTAAACTAAAATAAAACTGGACTAAAGATCTAAATATTGGAACCAAAACACCAACTCTGCTGGAAAATAGGGTAGACAGAACTCTTGAAGACAGGTGCAGAAAAGACTTTACAAACAAAACCTCAGTTGCACAGGAAATATCACAAAGAATCGGTGCAGCAACAGAGTGAAGAGGTAACGTACAGTGTGGGAAAAATTGTTCTTCAAACAAAATAGTAATATCTAGAATTAAAAAAAAATCTCTGAAATGTAAAGACCCTAAAATGGACTTCTGAAATGAATAGATGCTTCTTAGCTGAAAAAGTTGAAATGGAAGGTACATGAAAAAATATTCAACATCAGCAGTCATTTGAGAGATGCAAATTGAAACTCCAAGATTCCATCTTACTCCAGAAAGAATGGATATCCTCAAGAAATTAACCAATAGCAAATGCTTGCAGTGATATAGGGAAAAAGGAACGCTTCTCCACTGATGGTGGGAGTGTAGATTGGTGAAACAGCTATGGATTTAATGTGGAGATTCTTTACAAAGCTAGAGATTTCATTTGACTCGGGCATTCCCCTTTTTGGCATCTTCTTTAAAGAATTAGAAGAATACCACAGTGATAGATACACACTCATGTTTATAGTGGTATAATTTGTAATAGCTACATTTTGGAAATAGCCCAGAGATAGATAAAGAAGATGTGGTGTTTTTAAATAATAATGTACTACTCTACCATAAAGAAGGACAAACTTGAGCTATTTCTAGCTAAATGGATGCACCTTGAGACCATACTCTTATATGAAATAAATTGGACACATATTCAAATATCACAGTTTCTCCCAGGCAAGAACCTGAAAGTACAAATAAAAAATATATATATAATAGATATGGTGAAATAGGGAGAAAATGTTCAACAGGAAGGGAACTGGAGTGGGGGGAGGAAGGAAGGGAAAAGGAAAAAAAGGGTGAAATAGATCAGCAGACTAAGTGCCTGCTGAGGCAAGCGCAGGAACCATAGTTCAACCCCTGGCATCACATGCCATGCCAACCCTGCCCCCAGAGGGGGCTAAGCTGGCCACAGAGTCTAGGCATAGTGGCATACGCCTGTAATCCCAGAGCTGGGGAGGCTGAAAACAGGAGGATCATTATGAGTCTGAGCTGCGTGGTGAGACCCGTAACAGCCAAATACCTTTAAAAAAAAGAACAAAAAAAATGGAAACAAAACTTTTGTAAATAAGGAGAAGAAGAATTAGAAGGAGGAGACAGGAAGAAAAGAATAAAGATATAACGTGTATAGGTACAAATTCCATATTATTATTATTATCATTATGTATACCTAAATGTATCAATAAAATTAATTTTTTTTTTTGGCAGAACTGAGGATTGAACTCAGGCCCTTGCACTTGCCAGGGAAGCACTTATTTCACTGAGCCATCTCCCCAGCCCAATAAAATTAATTTTAAAAACAGAAGTTATGTGCTAAATAAGAGACCACCAAAGTACATGAAGCAAAAGCTGACAGAATTCAAGGGAGAATAGGTGACTCAAAATAATGAGGGACCTTATTATCCCATGTTCAATAATTAAATGGAAATTAGACAATTAAATGGAAAATCAGCAAATAAATAAATACTTAACACTATCAACCACTTAAATCTGACAGAAATCTAGATGTCTAGCTATCTGAAATAGTCAATGCACATTCTCACGTACATATGAAACATTCTTCAGGATAAGCTTTATACTATATTATGAAAAAGCTTCAAAAATGAAAGGAATTTAAATCACAAAGTATTTTCTCCAACCACAGTGAAATAAAACCAAAACCAGAAGGAAACTTGGGAAATGCAGAAATATGTGGAACTTAAAACACACTTGCCTAAGTAAACAATGGGCCAAAGAAGAAATACAAGGCAAATTAGAAAATGCTTAGAAAGGATAAAAAAGGAAGGAAAACTATAAATTAACACTTTTATGGATATTTAAACAAAAAAAATCCTCAAAAATACTAGTAAATTGAAACCAGCAACATATAAAAAAAATAAACTGAAATACTGTAAAAAAAACAAAACTGTCATTCATCCCATGAATGTCAGGGTGTTTTAATATTTGAAATCAACCTCTGTAATATAGTACACAAACTTCATGGTTGTCAAAAGGGATACAAGAACATATTTGACTAAGTATGGCATCATTTTATAATAAAAAAGAAAAACAACATTAGAAGGGAGATTCTTCAGACTAATAAAGATATTAATGCCATACTTAACTGTGAAACACAGAATGTTTTCTTCCTATGAGCAAGAATAAGGCAGAATCTCTGCAAGAAAGAATTAGGCAATTGCTAGCCATTCAAGCAATGAAGATGAGCTGGGTATGGTGACCGCACACCTATAAGCCTAGCACTCAAGAAGCAGGATTCAAGTGGAGGAACTGCAGTGAGTTGAAGGCCAACCTGGACTATATAGTGAGTTTAAGACCAGCCTACATAGTGAGACCCTGTCTCAATACAAAACAAAGCAAAAGAGAACAGAACAGAAAATAATAGAAAAGGACAGAAATGAAAATTGAAGCAGCCCTAAGATTCCATCTCACTCCAGAAAGAACGGATATATTTAAGAAATAAAATAATAACAAATACTGCAGGGGCATACTTCAAATGTAAAAATCCACGCTAAAGGCAAAAGGTTGGAAAGCATATACCTGAAAACACATAAGCATAAGAAAGCTGCAATGGATATATTTGTGTTAGATAATATAGACCATCCAGCAAAAAAAAAGTTACTACAGGTAAAGAGGGATATTTAATAAAGATCAAAGAGTTAATATAAAAAAATGCATCTTTAGCCATGTGTATATTTACTAAAAGAGCTTTAATAAACATAAGACAGAATCTGAAAACTTCAAAGCAAAAAGAAATTCCACACTAACATTTATAAATTGACCTTTCTTCCTCAGAAACTAGTGAAGTAGACAGAAAATCAGAAAGATATAGAAAATTTGAACATTGACAAACAATTTGACCTTATTGAAGTTTATAGGTTTATTATCTTATTTTTTATTTTTAGGGAAAGGTCTACAGGGTGTTCAGAGTCGCACTACTAGATCAGACTCCTACTGATCTACCTGTTTATAGCCTTCCAAGAGGAACTTTACTATCAATGACTGACAAATACATATTCTATTAATGTGTACATAAAACACAAAACACTTGATAAACTAGATCATATGCTGCATCATGATATAAACATTAATAAAATTTAAAGGATTGAAATAGAATGTGTTAAAAATAGAGTATGTTATATATATATATATATATATATATATATATATATGAAATAAATAACAAGCTAGTTGGAAATTTTCCAAATACAATAAAATATTGTTTTTGGCAGAACTGGGGATTGAATTCAGGCCCTTGTGTTTGCCAGAGAAGCTCTTATTCCACTGAGCCATCTCCCCAGCCCCTACAGTAAAATCTTGGTTTGTGAGTAACTTGTTCTGCAAGACAGGCAATCATTTCTAACTAATACATTTTATTTATTTATTTATTTATAATTTTTTTTGCGGAACCAGGGATTGAACTCACACCCTTGCACTTGCCAGGGAAGCGCTTATTCTACTGAGCCAACTTCCTGGCCCCTAATACATTTTAACTTCATAGATGAATAATGTCTTACAGTATGAGTACTACATGACTGAATGATGTGCGATCATAACTGAGTGATTTCTCTCTCTCTCTGTCTCTCTCTGTCTCTCTGTCTCTGTCTGTCTGTCTGTCTGTCTGTCTGTCTGTCGGTCTGTCTGTCTCTCTCTCTCTCTCTCTTTCTCATTGTGGACAAATGTTTCCCAACAGCAAGAAGTTATTAACGAGATTTTGGCTGCAGAGGAGGAAAAGAAAGCAGAGGAATCCCCTCACTTCAAGTGAGATTAGGGAGATCTGTAAAATGTGTGACACAGTGCAAACTTTTGAGCTTTTCCTACCTAATGGCTTCCCTCCCTGTTTTATGGAATCTGCATAGGAATTCTACCAGTTGCTAGCATGCCCATTAAAATTATGCATTCTGGAACTGCAGAAATAACTATAGGATTCAGGGATCCACAGAGCCCATGTGAAATGGACTTGAGTCTAATTCCATGGTTCTATTTGCTCCATCAGCCTGTGCTCTGATAGACTTTCTAGATGTCTAGAAATTATTGTCAGTTTGGGTGCAGTGACTGGTAACTCTTAAATGTTTTGATTATTTCCCCTCCTTCATTGCATAATAATTTACAACCAGCCAAATATCTATAAGATTGTTGGGAAATTTAGTGGTAGGTTATAATATAAATTCTATGTATCAATCCTTCCTCAAGTAGACTTGGCAGAGCCTTAATTCAAGGAACTCTGGATGTGTGAACTGGCTCAAAACTGGGAATTGGTTAAGAGGCTTAAATTCCCAGTGCTTTGTTTGTTTGTTTGTTGGTACTGGGGATTGCGCTTACCAGGCAAGCACTTATTCTCCTGAACCATCTCCTCACGTTTTGCAGAGGGACACAGAGACACATTTTGCACCAGGACTCGTACTTGCATAGGACATGCATCTGGACAGGATAACATATTTACGGACGCTTGTATTGTACACAGGCTTACACTTGACGCAGCAGGCGCCCCGGGCACCGCGCCAGGACCGCAGAACTACAACTCCCGGCACGCGGCCCACCTCCGGCGGACGCTGGCTCCTGACAGACTGCTCCCGCCCAGCGGCCTGGCTCCGCCTGCCGGGTCCGGCACCGGTTCCAGAGCCGTGAGCCGCCGGGCAGCAAGGCAGGAGTGCTCGGCCAGGGAGCCGCATGGAGCCGCGGGCGGCGGACAGCTGCTTCCTGGGCGACGTGGGTATGTGAGGGTCGCCACAGGCGCGGGACAGAGAATGGGAGCAGGGACTACAGGAGTCGCTTTGGGGGACGGTAGAATCGCACCTGATGGCCTTCATCCCGGAGATGGGGGACGCGCCCTGCTTCGGGCTGGCTGTCTGGGACAGTTGATGATAGGGCGCGGGTGGAGCAGGGGCCTGGTAATTCGGAACATCTCAGTCCTGCTCTTTTATCCGGCCGTACCTGGCACCTGACTCGCACTTTGCAAGGCTGCTCAGCAGTGTGACGCACGCGTGTGGAGATTCAGAACCGCAGTCCACCGGAGTGCAGCGCGTTGGGGAAGATGCAGGCGCGGGATGGGTGCACTAATGCAAACGAAAGGGAGGAGTCGTGAGTGGTAAATTTTGCTAAGAGGGGATTGTAGTCAGAGCCAGGCAAAAGTATTTTAGTATTTTTGAACATCCTCCTTTAAAAAGGATCAAAGGCAGGAATAAGCGTCTGTGCGCTTGGCCTTCCACCTCAGTTGAAGGGCAGAGCTTGGGAAGGGACTGCAGGGATCCATTGGCGGGGCAGGTAGAAGTCCACCGCGAAGTAGAACAGATTCCGGGGCTCCTGCAAGGCCATGGGAGTTGTCTTGAGCATCCTGTGGACGTGCCCTGGACAATGTCCCCCCTCAGATTGAGGACACCCCCGGGGCACCGGTGGTACATGTGGCGAGAAAGGTGATTTCAATTTTACACATGGCTTTCTTTACCTTTTGGGTAGCCCAACAGTAAAATGGATTCTAAAGCAAAAGGACATTCTCGGGGAAAGAAATTTTTCTGCCTGTGAAGAGTATGACAGACAAAATAAATGGCAACAGCACTTTGAAGCTTGGGAAGAAAGAAAGAAAAAAAAAAAAAACTTAAGATGTTTTTGCACTGGTAAAAATATTAGTGCAAACAAAAGGGGCAAGTCTTAAGTGGCAAATTTATTTAAGAGGAAGTTGTAGACATAGCCAGGTAGAGATATTTTAATTGATCTTGCAGAACATCCTCCTTCAAAATGATCAAAGGCACAAAAGAGTGACTGTTCTCTTGGCCTTCCACTCCAGGCTGGCCCAAGACTTTGACCCTGACTCTGGCAGTGTGATCTCTATTCAGTGGACTCAACTGAATATTCAAGGAACAGCTGATCACTGAAGCCTTTTTAAACACACATTTTGTTTTGTGCAGGTAAAAGAATCAAAATAATATGATATCACTTCTGAGAGCATTTTTTTCTGCATTCTGGGGCTCATGGGTATTTTTGAACCTGTCATTTTTTATTTAATGTATCTCTCCAAAAAATACAATCTGCTGACATTTTATTTCCAATCCTAGTGAATAAGCTGAATGTGTTATGCAAAATACAAATGCTGTTCCTGCAAAAGTGGAACCTTCCAGTAGGAGCTTTAACCCATATTGACATTCTTACTTCCATGTTTGTTTATTTTTTATATTGGAAATTGAACCTAGGGCCTTCTTGCTGAACTTTATCCCTAGCAATTTATTTTTATTTGTATTTTGAGACAGGGTGGTCTTAAGTCACTAAGTTGCTCAGGTTGGGCTCAAACTTGTGATCCTCATGCTTCAGTTTCCTGGAATGCTAGGATGACCTCATATTTTGTATCTGTAGTATACTCTAACCAAAACATGTAAATTTTCCATTTTTAATGTAAGTCCTTATAAAACTAATGATTATAGAGTCTTAGAATGTGGCCTTTTCATTAAGTAGAATGAATTGAAGGAGTCACATGTCTGCTGTCCAGCTCCTCAAAATTTTCCTGAACATAACCCTCAAGTGCTGTCTTTAAATGCACTTGTTTTTTGTTTGTTTATATGGATTTATTCTTCCTCTCCCTCTTACTCTAAATTTAATGAGACATTTGAGGATGGGGACAGAGAAGATCCATGACATTCTCTGGAAATGTCCCCAAGCTCCAACATCCTTTACCTTGTATAGAATTTTAAAATGATAATCCAATGGGGCCATAGCCCAGAGCATTTTCTAAGCGACAGAGAGATTCTGGGAAATTATCCTAAAGTAGACATTCAAAGACTCTTGACAAGTCAGAAAAACTGCTGGCCGAGGTGGTGCATGCTTGTAATCCCAGTACTCAGGAGGGAGGATTGCTTTGAGTGCAAGGCCAGCCTACACTAGATAGTGAGACTCTGCCTCAGAAATAGCCAAAATCAAACCAAAACAAGGGGAAAAAAACAGAAAAGCCTATGGAGAGTTGAAAAAGGTATCAAAGGAAGTGCTAATTTTACATTGACTTTAAAAGAAATCTTTTATTTATTTATTTAGCATAAAGTATTGCTCCTGTCTCAACCTGCCCGGGGCCTGGGATTATAGGCATGTGCCACCACACCTGGATCATGCACAGGACCAGCATGGAATGTAGTACTGGGGACTGAACCTGGCTTCTTGAGCTTGCCAGGCAGGTGCTTAGACTGCCAAGCTGTCTGACTTTTGAAAAATGCAGTTACAGATTGCAAAGCACTGTATATCATTTTCCAATTATCTCCATAAAATAGTTCTTGAAACATTACTTCTGACTGTAGGAAAACTGAAGCATAGATGGTTTCTTATGTTTCCACAGGGAGACTAGGAAGAAGGGGAGGAGAGCTCATATCTTTGTAAGGCAAACCTCAGTTGTGCTATACTTTGCACTTGGGACTTGGAAACTAGGGAGAGGCATTTATCCATCCTTTGTTCATAAGCATCTTGGGATGGGTGAAGGCAAGGGAGGGAGTTGAGGTAAATCACTGGGTGATTAAAGAGCTTTGGGGATGGGCTGAGGAGCTAGCTCAGTAGAATAGGTGCTTTCCTGGCAAGCACAAGGGCCAGAGTTCAATCCCTGGTTCTGCCAAAAAAAAAAAAAAAAAAAACTTTAGGGAGGAAAGTTTAGAGATTAAGGAGTCTTAATTGTGTGTTTACAGGAGCTCTTGCTTGGAGGAAGATCCATCATTCCATCAGTCATTAAGCATCTTTCCTTTTTCTTGGTTGTCTTGTACTTCTTAGGCACTATGCCTTTACTTTTCTGTTTATCTTTTCCTTTTCCTTTTTTTTTTGGCAGAACTGGGGATTGAACTCAGGCCCTTGCACCTGCCAGGAAAGCGCTTATTCTACTGAGCCATCTCCCTGGCCCCTTTACTTTTCCTTTGTTTTGACTGTTTTATCCCCCTAAAAAGTCAATCTTTTTTTTTTTTTCTATATTTTTAGGGAAAGGTCTACAGGGTGTTCAGGGTCTCACTACTAGATCGGACTCGTAGTGATCCTCCTGTTTACAGCCTCCCAAATGCTGGGATTACAGGCCCATGCCGCCACACCCAGTCTCACTCCCCATCTCCATGGGGGCGGGGCTGGCACAGCAGGCCTGGGGATCAAACTCCTGGTCCCTGAACCTGCTTGCAGGTGCTTTAATCCACTGAGCTATTTGGCTGACCCTTAAAAGTCAATCATTTTATGTTTACTTTTTTACCTCGTTGAATGCATCATACTCTATGTGACCTCAAATTAACTGGAAAAGAGTATTTAAAAGTAAAACATTTAAAAAGACATTGTTGAAAAATATCTCAAAAAGCAGCAAACAATAGCCCAAATTTTTAGGAAAGGGTTCCTACAAATAAAGAGATATTTTCTCACCACATGGCATGCCAGCCCAGCCCCCAGGCGCACTGAGCCTGCCACAGAGACCCAGCATGGTGGCGCATGCCTATAATGCCAGCACTGGGGAAGCTGTGAGACCCTGTACCAAAACACATTTTAAAAAAGATATATTTTCTTTTGGGGATCAAATAGATGGCTAAATTCAAGTGTGCTAAAATTTAAATGCAGGCTGAAGGTTTAGGGTTTGGTAATGATGATTAATGCCATTTAGTAAGTACCCACTTTAGGCTGTTCTTGCTACAAGAAACTATCTTTAGTTAGCACAACAGTCCTGCAGAAGAGGTGTGGTTATTCTTGAGCTGCACGAGGGCGAAGAAGCTCCTCTCACTGTCCTTATGAAGTTACTGCTTGTCCTTGTATTTATGTGTCATTGTGTTTTAGGCAGCAGGCTAGTCATGAACAGAGGATGCACCTTGGTGTCCTTTGCTGGGAACATCAACTGTGAAGGATTTCTAAGATCTCTCTCAGCTCTACCACTCTATTTGTACAAATCTTAGCTTAGTGATAAGTCACTCTACACCTTGGACCTTTCCTGAAAGCTAAAGATGAGCCATTGAGAACCTCCAGAAAACCACTCCGTTCTGCATCAAGTGTACATTCCTGATTCTCCCACAGTGCTTTTACAGCAGATGTGGTTGGCCACCTCCCTCCATCTACATTTGCATTTTATGAGACAGGGTCTCACTATGTAGTTTGGACTGGCCTTGTGCTCACTTTTGTAGCCCCCAGGCTGGTCTCAAACTTGCAGAGATCCTCCTGGCTCAACCTCCTGAGTTCTGGGATTACAGGCATTCACTACACCCGATTCTGTCCATCTACATTTGTAGATGAGGCATGTCTACAGATTAGTCCTCATTATTTCAAGAATGTTTATTGAGGCATTTAGCGGGAAAGGCTTAAGTCAGAAGCTGCTGATTGTTTTCAATTTCAAAATGACATTTCTGCAGCCAAGACCTAAGACTACCTATAGTAATTTACTATGAATGAAATCCCCAGGCTACATGACATGCTCAGTGGTGCAGTGCCTGACTGGCAAGTGTGAGATAGAGTTCAACTCCTAGTTTTTTTGTTTTTTTTTAAGTGCATCTTTGCAGGTGTAGTGGTACATGATTATACTCTCAGCACTCAGAAGACTGAGGCAGGAAGATTACAAATTAGAGATGAGGCTACATGGCATAGCAAGAAGAAAACAACAAAAAAGAAACAACAAAAAAAAGAAACAACAAAAAAACTGGATCTCAGATGTTTGTTTGAGTCTCACTGAAAGCCAGATACCAGTCCAACTTTCTCTCTCTCTCTCTCTCTCTCTCTCTCTCTCTCTCTCTCTCTCTCTCTCTCTGTTATTCATTGTAGGGAGTTTGTACCTATACGTGATATATATTGCTTCTTTTTTTTCCCCTATTCTCTTTTCCCTTTAACCTTTCTTTCTCTCCTTAATATTTGTCTTGAAGGTGTCTTGGTGTTTTGTTTTTTGTGGTGTTTGCAAATGCTTTCTGTTACAGTAGAGCTGGGCTGGGAGAGGGGCAGTTTGGGTCACAGTCAGCCAAGTAAGGTCCATCAGAGTGGGCCCCAGTAGCAGAGTGAAGGATGGTTTTCAGAGTGCTGTGCTCTGCAGCCAGCACAACCTGGACCAGCTCCACTGTCCCACAAAGAGCAGGAATGACCAAGTGGACTGTGTGCTAGAAAACTGGAAGCAGAGAGAAAAAGAAGCAAAACTCCACCTGCGATTTGCTGCTTTTCCTGGTGTAAATCTTCCACTATGGCTGCCCAGCCAGTAGAATTCCTATCTGTTTAGCAATGAGTTCTGAGGAAGCAGTCATGGCTCCCAACTTACAAAGAACACAAAGTTCAGTCTCAGAGGACCAGGACTGAGCAGGTAAACCAGGCAGGGACTCATCCAGTCACTGGGGACTAAAATAAGAGAAGAGTTACAGGGCCTGGAGAACCAGGAGGGAGCTGCACAGGCATTCCAAATAGAACTCACAGAAATAGTAAAAGTGTAGCAATCCTGAGAGTGTCACAACAAAACTTTTATAAAACAGGCAATGCCTAGGCATTAGTTTGATTGACTGATTGATGTGGTACAGGTACTTGGTACTCTCACTGGGCAGTTTGGGCTGGTAGTAATCCTCCTGTCTCAGCCTCCCTAACACTAGGATTGCAGGTGTGTGTCACCACACCTGGTCTTGGTGGCTGCCACAGCATGCCTAGGTTCTGGGGCAGGCGTGGCATGTGGTACTGGGGATTTAACTGGGGTCCTTGCATTTGCCAAGTGGGCCTTTAGACCACCATGCTATCTCCCAAGCCCTACTTGGGTTTTCCCAGTCACTCTTTGTGGAGTAGGCATAAATATCTCCATTTTGTGAAGATGGAGACCAAAGCCTATAGAGGGTAGATTTTTTTTTTTCAAGGTGGAAGAGCTAGTTGTGAGTCAGAGAGAGACAGAGACAGAGACAAAGACAAGAGACAGAGACAGAGGGAAAGGAGGAGGAGGCAGCTGCAGTGGTAGCAAAGGTGGAGAAGGAGGAGGCCAGAAAGGGCAAAGTGTGGGTTCAGAGATGGTGGAAAGTAGGGCAGGGCAGTCACACAGTTGGAGGCTTCCTGAGAAGTAAACATTCCACTGGGCCTCAGTGGATGAGGAGGAATTTACTAGCTTGGGTGAAGTGGGGTGAGAGGAGGCAAGAGAGTGGGCACTCTAGACAAAGGAAGAACAGCATACACAGCATAGAAGCACGAGGGAGACCGTGGGACAGTCTGGACTGGATGGAGTTCAGTATCATTGGAGATGGTGGGAGAAGGGACTAAAAACAGGCTAGGACTGTGTCATGCCAGTTTGTGAACCATGCATGCAATTTTATCGTGCAGAAAGGAGCTAGTGAGTAACTGTAAACAGGTGCCCCATGAACTGACCTGGATGGAGGTGATGGAAGATCAATTATTTGGCAAGGACTCAGTTGCAGAAATCAAGTCCCAGAAGCAATGTGCTGAACAGTTCAGGGCCTCAGATTTCCCCACGGAGATGGTGTTGGAATCAGGAAGAGTGTCATTTGTTACAGCTGGAGGCCAGGCACAGGACCTGGAAATAACCTGAAGTCAGGACCTGCCTGTCAGTTTACTAACTGACCACATTGCCTGTGTTCACTCTTCTGGGGTTCAGGGATAGATCTAAGGATCATGTCTACCTGCTGCCCTGTCCCCTACCTCTTACTGGGGATTTCAACCTCTGTGGGGCCGGCTGCTTGTCTTTACACGGACAATGGCTTGTCCTGTCTATTGTGCCCTTAGATGGACAGAAATTTTCACCTCCCTCCACTTCTACTCCCCTCCCTTCCTTTTTTCTTTCCCTCCTCACATATGCTGCTTCTGAACTCTGTCCTCATTTGTTGCTGCTAAGATATTTATTCACTAGAAAATATGGTTAGGATCTTAGTTACTTTCTCATTGCTAGGACAAACATACCTGACACCTACCAGTTAAAGGAGGGACGTTTTATTTTAGCTCTCAGTTTGTAGTAGTTCCGGGCCGTAGTCGGCTGGCTCCAAGGCAAGGCAATGTGGCAGAGGAGCAGGGCAGAGGAGAGTCCACTGCACAGCGGACAGGGAGGCAGCCGCAGCCACTGTTTCCTTTTCTATTCCATCCAAGTTACAAGCGTATTGCTTGGTGCCATCCACGCCCAGGTTGGAGTTTTTGTCTTCAGAAAATCTGTTCCTCCCCAGCCAGAACTATACATAAGTAATCAGTAGGGCTAATCAAATATCAGACACCCTTTATCTAGTGTCACACACTCCTGATCCGGCCATCTCCCCAAACCCCACCTCTCAGACTCTAGGGAGACATCTAGATATAAGCTGTAAGTGGTTACCAATATTTTGTTTCCTTTAAAGACTGGATAGATAGAAAATTAGAATTAGTTTTTCTTTTAAAAGTTCTATGCCCAGACCTTATAATTCATGTTAATAATTCATTTATTCTCTCATGCGTGTATTAATTTAACAAGCAAGCAGACATGAGCACTTTGATTGAGCCATGGACCATGCTATGTACTAGGAATACAGATGAATAAGCAAAGCTTGATCTGGACAGCCAGCCATAGCTTTCCCTCAGTGATGCTTTCCTGTCATTTTTGGGATCTTGCTTCTAAGTTACCATTACCTGAAGTGTTTCTCCACTATCACAGTTACCATGTATTTTGGATTATTTCTACATTTTCCTTGCCTCTGGCTGTGAACTTTCTGTTGCTACATCTTATTCATTCTTGCACCTGGTGGTCTTCCTGAACCATACTTTGTTTTTTTGCTACAAGACCAGGAGGTCACTCTGCTCCCTCCTCTTCCTCCTGCTTCTCCTCCTGTTCCTCCTCCTGCTCCTCCTCCGGCTCCTTCTCTTCCTCTTCATATTTCTTCCTTCTCCTCTTCCTCTTCTCTTCCTCTTCCTTTTCTTCTCCTTCTCTTCCTTTTCTTTCCCTCCCCCTCTCCTTCTTCTTTTTTTAATGTATTTGGTACAGGATCTCACTACACAGCTCAGAATTGTATTTGTCCTCCTGTTTTAGCCTTCCCAATGCTGGAATTACAGGTATGCACGAGCATGTCCAGACTTGGTAGCTGGCTTGGTGTGCCCAAAGCAGGGCTGGCACAGCATGCAGCCAGGGATGGAACCTGGGTCCTTGCACTTGCCTATGCAGATGCTTAGACCGCTGAGCTATCTCCGTAGGCTCCCCTCTTCTTTTTAAAGCTGAAATGCTTCCTTCTACTTTAGGGTTTTGGTTCCCCACATTGACCTTCAGGGGATACATAGCTACTTCTACTACCACCCAGTACTACATATGAGACTACTATTCATTACTATTGGGCAGGGCACACTTCTTAAGAGGGTACAGTATGGAGAGACATAGGTGTGGAATAGCAGGAGGCAATGATGAGCTACAAGTGGGTTCACAGAGATGCACTAGGCCCACATCACACATACCTCCCAAGCAGTTTGGATTCCACTATCCAAGCAGTGGGGATCACTTAAGTATTTTAATAGGAATATTAGGGTGAATTACATGACTGTGTTGTAGCTTACATGTTCTCAAAGGACGTTGGGGTCTTATGTGTGCTTATGTGTCCTGGATAGAAGTGTCAAGATCTTAGCACAGCCCCATTTTTTCTGCAGGTTTCTGGGTAGAGCGCACTCCTGTCCACGAGGCTGCCCAGCGAGGTGAGAGCTTGCAGCTCCAGCAGCTGATTGAAAGCGGTGCCTGTGTTAACCAGGTTACAGTGGACTCTATCACACCGTTGCACGCAGCCAGTCTGCAAGGCCAGGCACAGTGTGTGCAACTGCTGTTGGCGGCTGGAGCTCGGGTGAGTGGCCCGGCAGGTGAGACCCCTTCCAGCTTGAATGTAGCTGTGGGATAGGATGAGGCTACCTGGAGAGTCCTCTAGAGGGATGAAAAACAGTGACTTGGGATTTGCCCACTGTGATGTGCAAAGGGGTGGGCATACTGATCACCTTGAAGAGATTGCAGAGAAAAGGCATGAAGACTGCTGCAGCAGGGTGGAGCATGCTGGAAGTTGAGGGAGGGAGGGAGGAAGCTACCTCTGCACTACATATTGAGGGCCAGAAAGCATTCATGGATTGAGCAGGGCTTTTTGGTTTTTATCTGTTTTATTTTTGAGAAAAGGTCTTGTTATATGTCCATGATGGCCTTGAACTCATTATATAGCCCAGGCTGATCTGAATTTGCAGCAATCTTCCTGCCTTAACCTCCTGAGTGCTGAAATTCCAGGTATGGGCTGCCATGCCTGACAGATTGGGAGTTTTTAAAAGCAAAATGATGGGGGAGTACTCCATTCTGCAGATGGCTATGTCCTAGGTATGGGCTCTTTGGGGTGGCCACCAGGTGTGGGGTACACAGCACCTGTGCTCAGTGGCAGCAGGATGATTAATTAACTCTCTGAAAGTAATGGAAAAATGAAGAAGAAAGGAACAAAACCAAAATTCTGCCAGTGATTTTATTTTATTTTATTTTTTTGTGTGGAACTGGGGATTGAACTCAGGACCTTGCTATTGCCAGGGAAGCACTTATTCCACTGAGCTATCTCCCCAGCCCTCTGCCAGTGATTTTAGATTTCACAGTTCTTGGCTATTTAGCAGGTGGCTCTGGGCAGCTGCATGAGCCATCCCCAAAACACTGGGTGGCTTATAAAGAATGCAGGGCTCTGGTCTCAGAGTTCACAGGACAGGAAGAAGTAAAGGTGTGAAGGTGGACAACTATATTCTTTCCAGAAATTTATAATGGAACAAGTTTCAGAGTGTACTGATCTACAAGCTGCATTTAGTCCAAGTTTCCCCTCCTTTTTTCCTTCCTTCTTTAGTTGAAATGCTTCATTACATGTGGAATTTTACAAATTGTGAAGTCTTCCTTTTTCCTATACATTGATCATTGATATACCTTTGTGAGACACAATCATTTCTGCTCCCTCTCTTCAATCTTGCCCCTCTCCAGAGCCCCTTCCTATCTTCCAAAGTCTACATCCCTGTTACCACCTGTGGTTTTTGTTTGTTTGTTTTGTTTTCAGACAGGGTCTCATTATGCAATTTGAGCTGGCCTTGTGCTCACTTTTGTAGCCCTAGGCTGGTCTAGCTCACAGAGATTCTCCTGGCTCAACCTGCTGAGTGCTGGGATTACAGATGTGCACCACTATGCCTGGTTCTAGAACTGGGGCCACATGGTGGGCACCTGCATCTGGGGCCAAAACACCATGCCCTGGCATTCAGGGCTGAGACCACACAGCATGTGGGGCTGGGGTCCTCGTGCTTGCCAAGTAGGTCGTTATGCCTCTGAGCTATCTCTGGTGCTTATCATCTGTCTTTTGTTGTAGTCTTTAAATTGTTTATATTCTGTGCTTCGAAACCATGTGATATATATCCTTCTGTACCTGATTTACTTCAGTTTGCATTATAGTCCCCCAGATTCATTTTCCTACAAATAACTCAACTTTATTCTTTTAATGATGCAGTAATGCTCATTTCTTTATCCATGTGTCTGTTGATGGACATATGGCTTCTGTACTTTAGCTATTGTGAATTGTATTGCTATAAACATGGGTATGCATGTATACCTGTAATAGGATGGTTTTAACTTTTTCAAAAAGATGCCTAGAAGAGGTATAGCTCAATTAAATAATATTCTTAGTTTTAGTTTTGTGTGTGTGTGTTTTTTTTTTAAGAATCTCCTGATTTCCCAAGTGGCTGTACTTGTTTAAGTTCCACCAACAATATAGAGTAGAAGGATTTCTTTCCTCCACAATGTCACCAGCATTTGTGTTTTTTGAGTTCTTGATGATAGCCATCTTTACTTGGAGAATATGATACCTTACTGTTGGTTTAATTTGCATTTCTTTAATTGTCAAAGATGCTGAACATTTTTCATGTACTTATTGGTTATTGTGTACTTTTTGAGAATTATTTATTTCATAATTTTTATCATTTATTTAGGGATGATTTATTTGTTTTAGTTATTTACATTCTTTAGATGTTAGTCCTCTTTCTAAGGAATGGCTGGCAAAAAGGTTTTCCCACTCTACAGATTATCAGTTTACTCTGTTGGTTGCTTCCTTTGCTTATAGAAGGCTTTTAATTTGGTACAATCCCATTTGTTGATTCCTGATATCAACTGGGGTTCTGTTTATGAAGTTCTTGCCTATATCTGTGTCCCCAAGAGTTGTATGTATTTTTTCTTCCAACAGATTAGTATTTTAGTATCTAGATTTTTGCTCCAGATTTATTTGATTTTAGTGCATGGTAAGAGATATAGGTCTATATTTGTTCTTATGCATGTAAATGGCCATTTTTCTCAGCAACACTTATTAATGAGGCTATCTTTCCTCCTGTTTTTCTTTTCTTTTCGATTCTGAACTCAGATCAATTCTAAATGAAATTTTCCAGGATGGGGAGCTGCCTTTTCTCCAGCCTGTGATTTGGTCAGTACAGTAGCTATGATAGTAAGCAGACTTCAACACTCCTATTAGCTGAGGCTTGAGTTAAGACTAGTTTAGACTTTGTCTCCCCTAGCTATCAACTTCAGGGTCTCCTTTCCTGCTCTATACTTTTTCAGTTTGGGTTGGTGGTAAGGGTAACGCTGAGCTGATCTTCCCTGAGATAAGCATCCCAAGTAGGACACCTGTTCTTGGGAGGCAGAGAGGGACCTTACCCCAGCTGTGTGTCTTTCTTTTTGAACTGCCTTGTGTAGCTGGTGCCTTAGTAAATAAGAGCAAACCGGCTCTTTTAAAAAGTGTCTTTTCAAAGGTGAATTTGAAGGAAGATGAGAAAACAAGTTGTGTGATGTATATCTCACCCTTTGATATTTGTTTCTTCTCCCCCCATCCAGGTGGATGCCCGCAACATTGATGGCAGTACCCCTCTCTGTGATGCCTGTGCCTCAGGTAGCATCGAGTGTGTGAAACTCTTGCTCTCCTATGGGGCAAAAGTGAATCCCCCATTGTACACAGCATCCCCACTTCACGAGGCCTGCATGAGTGGTGAGTTGACATGTCAATGGCCATCAGGATGATTCAGGTTCAAAGCTCTCAGAGCCAGAAGTAGCACGATGGTTTGAAAAGTGTTCATTCAAAGTATCTGGGGAGAAATCAGTAGGACTTGGTATAACAGAGAGCTACAAGGTCTCAAAAGCAAGCCAGGTTGGAGCTGAGACAGATGCCACTGACTGAAAAAGATTTTCCAAGAGCAGGAAGCTCTAGGAAGAGGGAGGAGTGACTGGGTGGTGATCACAGATGAGCCTGGCCAGCATACAGTGGTAGGTGTAGAGCTGGATTTCAGGGCTGGAGGTGGAAACTCGGTAGCTACTAACAATGAAGAGGAAATTATGTGATGAGAGAATGTGTGAGGAAGAGAGCACAAGGCCCTGAACCTTGACCCAAAGCTGCACTGAAGACATGGGAAGAGGAACCAGGAAAAAGGTGGAAAGGCACTAAGCGGTGACCTGCACAGGAAAAAGTCCTGGCCAGGAGGCTGGAGTGGGTTGCCAGCTCATTCCCATGGGCTGGACACTCCCCCAGGAGCAGTATAGCCTCAGAGAAGAGAGGGTCAAGAATCTTCCCCAGCTGTTCCCACAGGTGTCACAAACCTCTCCTCACAGCAAAAGGGCAGCCACGCCTCTTCTCTGGCTGACTGGTAGCCAGGAGTAATCCCATGTTTTGGGGAAACAGAACCATCTTCTCCCTTCCTAAGGTCTGCATAGGCTCCTACACTGTTTCTTGGGTTGGGACGAAGGCTGTTTGCCTTTCTGTTCCTTACACTCAGACACAGAGAAACCTGTTCCAGCTGCCATTTGTCATGCTGGTTATTTCTAATGTATATATTCATGGATGTTTTCATGCTTTTCCATTTATTTTAAGGGAGTTCCGAATGTGTAAGACTTCTCATAGACGTTGGGGCCAATCTGGAAGCCCATGATTGCCACTTTGGGACCCCTCTGCACGTTGCCTGTGCACGGGAACATCTGGACTGTGTCAAAGTGCTGCTCAATGCAGGTGCGTGGTTGTTTACCTGAGCTGGCGTCTATCTGCATGGGTGGCTTTCTTGTTCATGTCTGGCAGAGATACACAGACCAGGGTTTGAAACTGGCTCCTGACTTCCCAGGGAGTTTAGGGACCCACTGAGCTCTTGCTGTATCCTGGAAAGGAGCTGCACAAGAGTGATGAAAAGACAGACAAGAGACAATGGGTGGGTCAGGTGCAGCTGCTGTCTCACTCAAAGCAGAGGAACTGCCCAAGAACAGTAGAGTGTTTATTTGTATCCTGGAGAGATCATTAGGTGCAGCCTCTCTACTCAGCAGTCAGTTCATAAGCTGCAACAGCATGATTCAAGGAGCTCCATGTTCTCGGGCTGGCTTCATCCTACATGCACAATTTCCAGCTTCAGCCGCTCCCAACAAGGGAATCCTTGACTTCAGTTTCTATGTATTATAAAACTAGAAGAGTAAAAACTATTTTTTAGGGTTATTGAAAAGATTCTTAATGTTTCCACAATATACAGTATGTGGTTGCTGCTCAGTGTATGCAAACAACCATTTTTAGAGAACACAGGCAAATACCCACAATACCTGCCTGATGATTTTGCTGTCCTAATCCGAGAGAGATGAGGGTATGATGGGAATAGTTAGTTGCAGTTAGGAGAATGGAGTATTTGGAATCCAGCCTCTGTCAAGGTATGTGAAAAAAGCCCCATGAAAAGGTAGACAGGGCCAGGGAGATAGCTCAGTAGAATAAGGGCTCACCTGGAAAGCACAAGGGCCTGAGTTCAATCCCTGGTTCCACCAAAAAAAAAAAAAAAAAAAAGATAGACAATTGTCTGTACAGGTTCAGCACAGAGGCCATCTTTTCTTCTGAGTATTTCTGATCTTCCATTGATTGAGCCTATGCAGATGGCACCCATGGAGAGCTGACATAAGAAACCAGTTACAACTAAGTGAATCTTAAAGGTGTTTCTTAGTTCAGAAAGATGGTAGGCAGTTCAGCAGTGTCAGTGAGACCTCTATCCTTTAAACTTTCAATTTTTTTTTTTCATCAGAGTTAGCTATTAAGACAGTGGTTAAATGAAACCCAGACACTTCACTTTTTAATGCTCTGGTGGTTTCTTTAGAAGAGGGGAACTGTCCTGGACAGTACCTGGCATACCTGCCCTATTGTTCCATCTGCCCAAACTGTGTGCCACATGTAAACTTAAGCAGATTTCTTTGGCTCCAGTGTTTCTGATTGGCTCAATCCTGGATTGCTTGAATTAGTCATTGTGGAAGGGGAGGGAGGCTGAACCAGTCAGGGACCACATCTGGCTCTGAGGTGAGGCGGGTCCTCTCACCCCATGTTGTCAGGTGGCCACACAGTGGGGAGAAGTGGAAAAACACTGTAATGTCCATTGCAGCTTTTAGAAAGATTACCAGGTAGTTTTAAAAGAGAGTTTCCATCTAACTGGGAAGTCAAAGATGACTAGACCTTTTAGGGAATCTTCATGATATTGTCAGTTTCAGTCTGATGTTTTTTGATATGAGAAGCTGTCGGCTTTAAGCATAATCTTCAGTGGCGATCCTAGTCTTGTCAATGTTCTGTTTTATTAGACCTTACTGGATCAAGTGTATTTTCTTTTAGAAAGTATCTTTTTGCTGTGAAATATCTCAAACCTAGAGAAATAGAGAGAAGAGGTGGCTTATATACCCTTATGTACCCAGATATAGACTTTTTTTTTTTTTCTTTTTTGAGACAGGGTTTCACTGTGTAGTTCAGGCTGGGCTTGAACTAATAGTGATTCTCCTGCCTCCATCTCTCAAGTGCTGAAATTACAGGCGTGCACCACCATACTCACCCCTCAAATGGATTTTGATAAATAGTGATTCTGAATTATTGGGGTTGAGTCACAGAACACTTGGAAAATCTAGTAAAGGGTGTGTTTCCTCTAGAAAAACATGCCAGCAGGTGTTCTTTCACATGACTTCAGTGCAGCCCTGGCTTTGCTTGAGAGCCAAGCTGTGCGGCCATGTTGTAACCACAGACTGGACCTAGAAAAACCCTTATGCTCTCTGTTCTTTTTGTAGGCAGTAAGGCTGGGTTAAAGAGCTAGGTTCTGTTTGCTGAAGAGGAGGGCTGGTGTGGCTGGAAGCCCAGTTCATTTGGTGAAGTAATTTTTTAATTTGATCACTAACAGTAAATAAATATTTAACTCTGCTGGAAGCACTCAGAAACAGCGAGTTGAGGACTTCCCAGTCTTTGTCACAGATTTCCTCCCAGTTTCTTGTTACAAAAAGCATACATTGAACTATGTGTATTTATGTTCTGGGGTTGTGTCTTCTTTTAGCATGGGCTAAGGACGTCTTAGGGAGACCCTTTGCTTTGATGTCCATAGTTTTATTCTGAATCCGTTTTAATCCTATTTTATTTCTAAATCAGAAGTTCAGTAGTGAGCCAAATTTGACCTTTTTTCTTTGAAGCATGAAATTGAGGTTTTTAAGTGCAGCTGTCCATTTTGCTGCCTTTCTTTCTCTGTCTCTTTCTCATACTTGTACTTCATCATTGCTCTACACAGAGCTTCTTTTTTGCTATTTACTCCCTCCTTCCCTCCCTCGCTCCCTTCCTTCTTTCTTTCCTTCCAGTGTCTCTGATCTTCCTTTCCTAAGATATATCTAAACATGTTTTTATCTCTTTGTGCTTTTGTAAGGTACCCATTATCAATTGAAGCCTACATTCTTAATGCACATAAACATTTTGGGGTTATATACTTTTCATTTCTATTTTCACCGACACTATATTTTCAAGGCGGTGTGGTGTTTCTAACTGCTGCTGCTCATTCCAACCTCCCTCTTTTTCACCTTTTGTGCCTTTAACACTCAGTCAAATAATACTAAGCACAGATTTTGAAAAGATGTGATTACCTGGCAGACTGACCACCCAAGGCCCTGCCCCTGGAGCCATGATGGTAAACCAGAAAGGGAGGGAGGCCCTTAGAGCTTCTGCCAGCCTCTGTGCTTCCTCTGGAACTTGAGACAGTAGCTTTACTTTGCTTGCGCTTTTTTTGTCCATCATTAGAACAAAGACAATTACTTTCATTCTTACTTAGCAATCTTGCCAGAGTTAATAACATGATAGAAAGCTATTTGGGGGCTGGCCAAATATTTCAGCGGATTAAAGTGCCTGCAAGCAGGCTCAGGGGCAGGGGGTTTGATCTCTGTGCCTGCTGTGCAGGTCTGCCTCCAGGGCACACTGAGACTGCAATTGAGACTGTTAATTTGATCACTAACAGTGGTATGCCCCTAATCCCAGCTCTTCAGAGGCTGTACACAGGAGAATCACTACTAGTCCAATCTAGTAGTGAGACCCTATAGAACCTTCTCTAAAATACAAAAAGGAAAAAGAAAAAGTTATTTGGACTTCAGAATCTGCCCATGTTGCAATTATTTTTCATTTATTCTGAGTATAAGTTGGATTCTGAAATTTACATTTGCGTTATGACTGCACGACTATAAAAATTACTTATCCCTATAGGCAACATTGAAAGAAAACCTCTTGATGTGAGCCTTGCAAGGAAGCTATTTCTTCTATTTGATTTGTTACTTTTACATCTATATTTTGTAATTCATTTTGCCTAATTAAATAATTAGGTGATCTTGCCTTTTTCCTGAGTGAGAGTTCCTCTTTCTTCACCTGACTTCTGGATTTCAGTTGCGAGAAATCAAAGTGCTTTCTTCACTTTGATGATTGGGTTGGAGCTCTTGCTATGTTCATTGGCATGAATATAGTCCTCATGTGCCTTTAGGGAGTTAATATTTTAAAGCATAAAGCAAAATTTTCATGTATTTTTTGAGCAATAGGACTCATGAAATGGCCTTAAGACCTGCTAATTTCCCCCCTCTCTTACCTTTTTAAAATTACTGCTAGGTAGTGGCAGGCTGGTGACACATTTTATGTTGTAGTTTATATCTGTTACTGGGGGGTTATTGTTTTGGTTTTGGGATGTTTGCTCAGGTTCTTTAAAACATTATTATCTCCTTTTTTAATCTCCGTATGTACTCAGGAACAGACTTCAAAGAAATCAGTAATTTTTCCGAACAAATTCTGAAGCCCCAGAAGATTGTGTTGTATGGAATCAGTGCAGACTTGCCCTACGAATGATACTTTACAAATAGAACTTTTATCAACATCTTCATTTTTTAATGCTTTAAAAGTACCATATTTAGCTACTAATTCTTTGCATCTTTCTGAATATTCCCATTAAGATGAGGAGAGAAAAGCTCAACTCAGTTAACCTTTTGGGAACATTGCGTATTTTCCCTTTATTTCATTTTAAAGGAGAACATTTATATGTAAGGAATAGCCACCCTTTCATTCAGCCAGTACATCTGGAGCCCAGTGTGCCCACGGTGGGCAGGAGCTCTGTGTGTCTGTCTTCAGAGTCCTTAGGTGGCTCAATCTGAGCTCCCAGAAATCCAAGTGTCTCTGAAAGCAGACGTCACTGGATGCCAGAAGTGATATTTGAACCATGAGGAGGTTTCCTGTTTTATTTTTCTTCTTTTGGGTTCTTTTTGAAGTTACATTTCTTTATTTCTCCCCTCTCTTTTCATAAAGAAAAAAAAAATTACTACTCTTGGAGTTTGAAAATGTCTTGAAAAGCTACAGTAGCCTGTCTTGATTTTGTGTTTTGGGTAGGGATTGCTTTCGCACACTGTACTGAACATAGAAGCATGAGCCTGTTTTTCTTTTGGTTCTAAGTTCTGGTCAAGGTGACATGTGTTCTCCCCTCTGGATCTCCAGGGGCCAATGTGAATGCAGCCAAACTTCATGAGACAGCCCTTCATCATGCAGCCAAAGTGAAGAATGTCGACCTCATTGAGATGCTCATTGAGTTTGGAGGCAACATCTATGCCCGGGACAACCGGGGAAAGAAGCCGTCAGATTACACTTGGAGCAGTAGCGCCCCTGGCAAGTGCTTCGAGTACTACGAAAGTGAGCTTGCTCTGCAAATCTCCTGTGTGTCAGCTGCCAGGCACCTCCACCCTTCAGCTAGGCCTCCTGGTTTGCTAGTTCCTCCCTGCATTTCTGATGGCAACTTAGTGTTTGTCCTGGGCTCCTGCCTTTGTCCACTTGAGCACTTTGTCTGTAGCTGTTTTATGCAGATCACCAGTCTTCTGGTTTCCTATAGCCTGCTGTGGCCTGACAGGAGTGGGGCCAGGAGCAGCAGGAGCCGGCTGCTGGCACCTGCTCTGGCACATGTTTGGCCAGATGATTGTCATAAGAGCCTTGCTAGCTGCAGAGTAATTTTTGGCTGACAAATCTTTGTGCCAAATGTTTACATTATGGCTCAAAAAACAAAAAAGAAACCAAAGGGCCAGGGAGATGGCTCAGTGGAATAAGCACTTCCCTGGCAAGCTCAAGGGCCTGAGTTCAATCCCTGGTTCTGCAAGAAAAAAAAAAAAAAAAAAAAAAAAAAAAAAAACAAAGAAAGAAACCAAAAATCTCACCAAAGCAGAAACAAACTAAATCCCCTCCTTTACACTGAAAACTCACCAAATGAAATCTGTGGCTATCAGTTGAATTCTACTCTTTGGTCTTCCTTCCTCAGTCCCTGGCTGCCCTTTCTATCACCTTCCAGAGGAGGCTTGCCAGTGCATCTTACTTTCAGAGCAAAGGGATGCCTTTCCTATTCTATCTTAGCGCAATTAGATGATAAGATGTGCTCCTTCTTGAAACTCATTTAATCTCCCAGACTCCTTTTTTCGTTTTTTCCAGAGACACCTCTGACCTTGTCACAGCTCTGCAGGGTGAGCCTGAGGAAAGCCACTGGTGTTCGAGGGCTGGAGAAAATCTCCAAGTTAAACATCCCTCCTCGGCTCATTGATTACCTCTCCTACAACTGAACTGCAGCAGGTGGCCAGGTGGGCTGGCTGTGCCTAGCCTTGCTGCAGAGGGCTCTGCTCGTCTGAAATGGTGTTATTACTATAGATAGAACAATGTTCCTTTGAGTTCCTCTCAGTTGTCGCCTTTGGTTTTCTCTCCTGAATTCTGGATAAGGTCTCTCAGCCTCAGCGAGGTCAGCATCCCAGGTCACAGTCATGGGTATGACCCTGTGCTGGTCCTCCAGAAAGGATGTTCTCACTCTAGGGTGGGCCACCTGTCCAGTTTTCCTTTTATCACTAACCTCTCTCAAAGGTACTCTCAAAACAGATGACTCAAGGAACATGAGGGAGGCCACGTGGGGCTGGGGACTTAGAGCATTGCTGCTGATTTTCATGGGTATCATGGCACAGAAGCCCCAGGTCCAAGGCAGCTCACCCTGTTGCCTGGGATGTCCATTCACCTGACATTATCTTGTCACCTGGACATACTTCTGGGGCAGCACTTGACACTGTCCAAAGCCTACCTGTATCCATCACTCAGGGGTCTTAGTGGGGGAAGACACAGGCTTTGTGTCCCCACAAACAATAGTGTTGTTAAAGAAGTCTGTTTTCAGTGTTAGGTCTCAACTCTTGAAACAGTGACGTAGGATGCAGAACTTTTAGAGGATATATAGGCTACAATGATGAAGGTTTCTTAATGAACCATACAAACAACAGGTAATGTGAAGACTGTGTACATTCTCATGAGTAGTCATTTCCAATGTAAAGGGCTTTAGGGGACTGTTTAGAGATTGTCTTTCTCTGTTTCTATAGTTTCCAAGGGATTTCTTCCCACACTCTTTTTTGCTGACTCCTGTAAGCTGTAAAAGTAGTAGATGCTGGCCGTAGCCCACAGGCCCTAGCACCTGTGCATTACTTCCTTTTTCTGGTGCTTGTGAAGCCTCTGATGTTCAAGGCAGTGATCCAGGCTTGGAACTGATAGGAATCAGACTCATCAGCTAAGGCAGGGAAGGAAAGTGTTTCGTAACCTTTCTCAATAGTAATAGGAACAAATCCTTGTATGTTATGAGCTAGGAACTGAAATATTAGTGTATTCAGATGGCATTTACCTAACATTCTCTACTTTAATTTTTAAAAATCCACATATTGCAGGGATTGCCACAGGATTTGGCGTGATATTTCAAGTATATTTTGTTTCTGAGGAAGTAGAGAGGGCAGCTGTTGTAAACACTTGTGTGAGTCATACCTGAGTGAAGCCAGGGTGCCCAGGATGGGGACGGAGTCTTCCCAGCTCTTGCTGGGCCTGCCTGAGTCTCTCATCTGTACGGCATGGGACACGATGAAACTGAGCCCGCCAGAGTGATGCCGTTTGTGCCACCCAAAGGAGCACCGCTCTGCATGGTTACCTGGGCGGGGCCGCAGGCGGGGTGGAGAATTTCATGGCAGTTGTCTTGGATGTTTGCATCGCTGCTGTTTTAGCTGTTGCTGGAATGGGGCTTCATATTGCAATGAAAAGGGCCACTTTCCTTTGGCTACAATTTGAGACACAAATTCTGATAAATCAGTGTTTGCATGTAAGAGCAATAATGACTTTAAATAAGTGGATTCTGTCTCTCACATTTTTGTAACAGAAACAGGCCTCTAGCAATAAAATCTGATAACATTGATATACAATAGAATCAATTTCCTATACTCTTAACAATCAATAATAAAAGTGGTTAAATAAAGTTTATCCTTGTGTGCAAGCGACACTTTTATTAGCAGGAGCAAAAACACTGGAATAAGCTTCATCCCATGGGGATATAGGGTCACTCCTCATAAGGGATGAGGTGACTAAGATAGGCAGTGTTTTCCACCCTTAATCAGGACCATGATAATAGACAAGTCTCTGTACTTCTGAGTTTGGAATGACTGCCTGCAAAGCTAGAATATCAGATCTGACTCAGCCATGAAAAGGATCGTGACCAACCACTGTCCATCCGTTTATCCCACAAGTGAAGAATTGAGCCCCCACTAGGCTCATAGATTTGGGTAAGGTTGAATTAGATGATTAAACAATGCTTTGAAAAGTATAAAGTGCCCTCCAAGGTAGAAAAGCTACATGGTTTTGCCTGTTCTGGAGTGCTCGTAGGTTTCACAGCTACACACACTATTCTTTTCTGTCTTTGGGCCAGTACCACATCTTTCAGGAGTACCACTGTCAGAAGACTTCTCAGTTTACATTTTGAAAAATCAATATAAATGTTAAGATGAACTAGCATCACATTTTAATATAAATAAATCTAATAAAAATATAAAAGCAGATGAGAAACCTTATCTATGTATATCCTGAATCTGTTTGTATAGATATAAATACAATACAGCCTAAGCATCTAAGAATACATGTACATGCAATAATAAAATTGTAGAAACCATGCGCTGGGGTCTTCTTCCTTCTCAGCAGTGAGGGGGGACACATGACTGGGGGGAGAGATAAAAAGAACTTTAGTTTGACAATATTTTCTACCTGAAAGAGTGATATGAATTAAATTTGATGGAAAGATACATTTATATTGGGAAGCAAATAGAAAATAGGATGAATAATTTAATGATAATCTAAGGGCTGAGGATATAGTTCAGTGGCACATTGACTGCCTAGCAAGTACAAGATCCTGAGTTCAATTCCCGGTACACCCTCCCCCCCCCCAAGAAAAGAAAATGTAATGAACCAAGGAGAAACAAAGGGCAAATATGTCTTGAAAGAGAGAGAGAGAGAGAAACATCTATATGACTGTTAAAAACTAGATTCTGTTTTAAAATACCTTTGGGGAAAAATAACTTTTTGGCTTCTATTGACCCTGAGGTTTGGACCACACTTTTTCTTTAAATCTGTTCTTTTGTACATAGAATACATCTTAAAAACCTTTCATTGTGCTGCTTGAATCAGACTTACCCTCCTTTTTTTTTTTTTTTTTTTTTTTATTTAGAATAGGATGTACAGGGTCTCACTGCATAAATTGGACTCGTGAGCCTCCTGCTTACGGCCTCCCAAGTGCTGGGATTACAGATGTGCACCATCACACCCAGTCTCAATTGTCAACTCAGCACGCCCCAGAAGTGGGGTTAGCACACAGGCCTGGGGATCACACCCTGGCTGCTGTGCTCTGCCTAAGCAGGTGCTTTAATCTGTTGAGCTATTTGGCCAGCCCAGACTTACCTTTCTCTTTTCTGAAGGAACATGCTGGCTAAAATACCCCTTATTAATTAATTTCTCTTGTTCTAATATGACTCATCCTGTGAATAACTGTTCATTGTGCATGTGGCTGTGGGCCTTACCCTTTGGAGATAGCACAAGAAAACAATTAGAGAACGAACCAGTGCACAGCTATGCCAGCTTCTAGGCTGCCCTGACCTTCTGCAGGTGGGAGGCATGGGACACTGAGAGTCAGGAGAAGGGGCACTTGTGGGGTGCCTTGCAATAGCTGTTGATCTCTAAGTTCCCTGTGGTCTCCTGGGAAGAAGTGGATTCTCATCTCTTCCTGTGCCACACAAACACTACCTACACTATCCTATCCATGCTTCTAGATGAATATTCAGAGAGTTGGCAGTTGTTTGGGACAAAAAGAATGCTTTGCATGTTTGTTTCCTGCCCTGGACTCCTTTATTAGAAGGACGGCTGCTGCTTTCTTTCTAGGGGAAATACTCTTTCCTCCTAAGCATTTGTTAGCCTTGATTCACCAAAGTGAGCAAAACTGGCTCTGAAAATAAGGCTCTTCAGCTCTGTCCTCCAGGGAGATGGTGCCACAAAGGCGCTGGCAGGTTGAGGACTGGGCCCCACCCTCTGGGCAGCCTTGTTCTTCCTGGAATGGTGTAGAAAATGTTTCCAAATCTTGGCATCTTTGGCTTTTCTCTTTTCTCCATCATGGTACTGTATAGATTTGACATCTAGACCAGGTTACATTGGTGTGATAGCCTTGTATGGAGATACATCTTAAATTGGTCCAGTCTAAAAAGTGCGACTTCTCAAAGCCTAATGTCTCTAAACTACGAATAAAGGGAGGAAGGATTCATAAAAGATACTTCTCTCTTTCTCTCTCTGTCTCTCCCTCTCTCCCTCCCTCCTCCTCCCTTCTTCCTTCTCTCTCCCTTCCTCTCTCTCATTTAAATAAACCCAGCAGCTGTTCTCCTAGTATGTGGTTCTTTTGAACAGATTGTGAAGCTGGGGACAATTTGATCCTGAACTCTGAGCCAGGATGTGCTCTTAGTTTGACTGTCTTTATGCCAACTGATCAACAGAGACAATTTTCATTACTTCTTCGTGTTAATTTGAATCTGAACTGTCCGGCGCAGGAAGGAAAACTCAGACACACCTTGCCTTCTTTTTTAGAAGGGGAGATCTCGATTTATTGCGGAAGTACAGAAGCTTATATATCATAATTAAGCCAATTGCTAGCAGTCACGTATCATTCTTTAGCCAATTCTGCAGCCAATCCTGCTCTGTTGCCAGGCAGCCCTCCATTCCACCAGGCCCTCCTGTTTCCCAGGACAGGCCGATATGGCCCAAGGCCGTTAGCAAGGCCGTTAGCAAGGCCGTTAGCCTTGATATGTCAGGGAAGAGACTGCAGGACAGCAACAAGCTGTCTCATCCTCAAGGTTGTTAACCATGATATGTCAGGATGGAGACTGCAGGACAGCAATGAGCAGCTTCATTTGGATGCCGCTCCCAACACTGAACCTCATTCTGTTGCATTGGGAGTGAAGGACTGAGGCAAGAGTAGAAGGAACACTTAGAAATTCCCTGGTCCCTTTTTCCACTTATTCTTCCTCCTTTTCCTTCCTTTTCTTTTCCTTCTCCTTTCCCTTTTTGTTTTCCTTCTCCTTCTCCTTTTACCTGTTATTTCATTTTAAGTTTTTTAGTTGATATTAAGGATAAAAAGCAAAGGGCCAGGAATAGTGACACACACATGTAATCCCAGAACTTGGGAGACTGAGGCAGGAGGATTGCTACAAGTTCAAGGCCAGCCTAGGCTACAAACTGAGTTCAAGGCCAGCCTGTAGTAAGACCCTGTCTAGTAAAGATAAAACAAAACAAAAAAGAAATCCACAAGAACAGATCTTAGCCTTGAAGGATTACAGAGTCTGTTCTCAGGAAGCAGATACAGGAATAAAGATGCATCTAATGATGTACAGATTAGGAGCATGGTACTAGGAGGTAGAGTTTGGGGGAGGGATGAGATGGTAAGGGTGAGACCCTCATGAGTGAGATTAGTGACCTTACGAAAAAGCCCTTGGGGAACTGCTTCACTTGCCCCTTCTGCCATGTGAGGACAGTTGTGAAGGAGCTATCTGTGAACCAGACACATTTATTCATGGGAATAAATATTGCAGATGGTGTTTGGGTACCTAGGATGGCCACAGTGACGTATTCCTTTACCTTCAAGAAACATTTCATTGATGTGACTGCCTGTGATAGAGCACAGATTCTGGTAGGTTCTGTCCAGGTAACTGAGGCATACACTTAGGATAGCAGGTGGCAAGTGTAAGCACAGAACTCTCTCAGGACTGCAGAGAAAACTGTTAGCAGTCACATCCCATGCAAGAACTATAAAGCAGCTGAAAGACTGAAGAAATATGGTCGAATTTACCCAAGATCCAACAATACAGTTTTAAATATGTGCTGATTTAAATTAAAACAAGAGGGTCAGGGAGATGGCTTGGTAGAATAAGCGCTTCCCTAGCAAGCTCAAGGGCCTGAGTTCAATTCCCAGTTCTTCCAAAAAAAAAATTAAAACAAGATTAGGTACAGGAAAGAAAAGTTTTATATCAATGTTGAGTGTGTTTCTATTACCTGAAAGGCCTGGGAAAGTTTCTACAAAAGGATCATTCCTCAAATGTGACTACCAAATTCAGGATATTCCTTTTTGTTGGCATAGATGGATTCCCAGGACTACAGTGGAGCACAGGAAAGGTCAGGTTGGGAGAGGATGGTTAATGAATGTGAGAAAATAGAGGAGATAGAAGAAAATAAGTATCTCTAGTTATTAGGCAAAAGTTAGATAAGAAGAGGAAATTGAATGGGTGCTAGTAATTTGACCCAACATAGGTTAGATACAATTTGGAGTAATTTTCTGGAACACGACACCTTGGAGTGAATGTGTGGAGAAAGGGATTCTGTGAGTAGGATGTATTTTGCAAGTTTTATTGTAATAATTCAATAAGGCAGGGTCTACAAATAAATTTAGGATCTGTTACTTGCTAAGCAATAAGGTTGCTTAAATTTTTTTTTTTTCTCTATTTTAGGGAAGGGTCTACAGGGTGTTCAGGGTCTCACTGCTAGATCAGATTCGTAGTGATCTGCCTGTTTACAGCCTCCCAAGAGCTGGGGTTACAGGTGCGCACCACCACCCCTAGTCTCAATCACTGTCTCAGCCCGCCCTGGGGGCAGGGCTGGCAGGCAGACAAGGGGATGGAACTCCTGGCACCTGCACCTGCTTGCAGGTGCTTTAATCCACTGAGCTATTTGGCCAGCCCAAGACTGCTTAAAATTTGACACATTAAATTTGATAATATAGTCTAATACTTAGTAAATACTATTGTCAAGAGGGTACTGTAGAGTTGAGGAGATGGCTCAGTGGACTAAGCATGTGCTTAGACAAGCACAGGAACTGGGGTTCAATGCCTGTCACCACATGCTGGGCTGGCCCTGCCTCTGGGCGTGCTGAGCCAGCCACTGAGACTGGGAGTGGTGGCACACACCTGTAAGTCCAGCACTGGGGAAACTGAAAACAGGAAAATCACTATGACACCGAGTTGTGCAGGTTGGGATAAGGGCCTCAAGAGTAGCTTGACCTGAGCTATCACACACTCAGCTGTACCAGTGAGGAAACCGGGAGTGGGCATGGAACTTTCTGAAGTCATCTGATCATCTACAGCATTCCCATTGTTCTTAAATCTTGGGCATTTATCGGTGTCACCTGGAAAGCTTGTTAAAATGCTGACTGGTGGGCTCCATAGAGACTGTAGAGAGTAAGTCTCAGGGGAGACTCAGAAATTTGCATTTCTACTAGTTTCTAGGCAATTCTAAGGGTGGGGGAAGAACTACATTCTGAGAACCATTATTTGAATTCACTACATTTTCCTCTGTGCTATCCTATTTCATTTTAGCTTCTTTATTCAGTTTAGTTGGAGTGCTTTAAAGTTTGCACCACCTGCTCAAATGTTACACTGTTCAGGGCTTGAGGTCACAGGTGAGGTCCCTTTTCCATTGTATACCCTGGAAGTGTGCTAGCAAATGTTGCCTGTACAGATACGTCCTGTATATTCTTCTCTGCTACCCCTTGTCAAAACTTCAGCTGCTGTGAAATATTTGAATCTTGATAAATGAACTACAGCGTATGTAGTGTATGTTCATGGATGACCCCTAGATACCTCAGACCAGGTGTGAATCACTGTTTTCTTCATGATGTCTTGAACACTGAAGTAAATGATTGGTAAATGGAAGAGATCTGGAAATGGTAGCTAAATAATAGAGAAGGGGGCTTTAAGTTTACTTTGAACCTCTGGCCAGAGAATGGCATAAACCAAAATATATGTTCTGAAAGATAGTTGAGATGTGTGGCATAAATGGACAGCCAAGCAGAAGCTGGAGGTTGGGAGCTAACTAAACCTCATCTACAATTCATTTGTTTGCTGGCTTTTTGTTTTTGTTTAGTGGCACTGACTTCCCAAGCAGCATAAAGTTTGACTTCTGAGGAGACAAACAGTAGCATCCAGTACCAAGAAGCACAGTACCCTTTCTTTTTTTTTTTTTTTTTGTCCTTAATTCTTCAAATCCTAGAGTATTATTGTTCTAAGAACACTGCAGGAAACAAATCCATAAAGATGTCTTAATTTACTGATTTCTGGTCATCTCTAACTTTAGTCCATTGTTCAATCTTTAGAAGAGAATACACCCTTCACAATCTGAATGTGCAAAAAAATGACTTAAAAAATTTCAATTATTATTATTATTTCTTAAGTCAAGTACTTAATTCTTTTCCTGCTGCCTAGATTTCCAGGTAGGGAATGGAGAGGGGAAGGCCTGTTATGTGCTGCTCGTGCTGCAATAATTGCTAGCAGCTTTAGCAGAGTGGCGAGGTGAGGGATACGTGCTTTCGGGGTATGTAATCTGTGTGCTTTCGGGGTATGTAATCTGTGTGCTTTCGGGGTATGTAATCTGTGTGCTTTCGGGGTATGTAATCTGTGTGCTTTCGGGGTATGTAATCTGTGTGCTTTCGGGGTATGTAATCTGTGTGCTTTCGGGGTATGTAATCTGTGTGCTTTCGGGGTATGTAATCTGTGCTGATCACTCAAGCACTGTGTGATGCCCTTCGCTCGTTCTGTCATGGAAAAGTGACAAGACAAGTGAAGTCCAGGCTTTGCTTGGATTTCCATGAGTCTTTCCAAATCATAGAACTGAGACCCTGAAGAAATCCTTTCAGGTTTGTAGGGCATGTGGTGCTGCTAAAAGCATGCTCTCTGGATGCAAGGAGAGCCATGCTCTAGTGGCCTAGCTACAGACAGTGTGATGGGTTCTTGTTTGTTCTTTGTCCTTCCTCAGCACTCTTTTCCTCACTTTCCGGGATGAGTCTTCGATAAAGACAAGAAATACTCCAAATCAGCATCAGGGTCATGGAGAACTGACACAGAAAAGAAGGAGTTGGCTATGTATGCTTCAAGGATTTCCTGCTTTAGGAAATCGACCCAGATGGCTGGCTGGATGTCTGATCACCATGTTTCTTCAGCAGCTCTCTCTGACACCTGCTTGGTCATGTGCTCTTCCTTTGTATGTCTTCACTGACCTCTCCTTTCAGCTTGGCTGCCCTGCCCAATCCCCACCACAGCCTTTCACATGTTAAGCAAATGCTCTACCAGTGTCTCAAGCCCTAACTTACTATGTTCTTTGAAGCACTGCTATGAACTGAATTTTGCCTCTCTAAAATTCATATTTTAAAGTTCCATCTCTCAATGTAATTATATTTAGATTCAGGGCCTTTATTTTATTTTTGCTTTATTTTTGTGTATTTGGTTGTTGAAGGGTCTCACTATGCAGCTCAGACTCATAGTGATCCTCCTGCTTTCAGTCTCCCCAGCACTAGAATTACAGCTGTGTGCCACTATGCCCTGACTCTGGCCTGCTCAGCTCACCCTGGAGATGGTGCTGGCACTGCATGTGGTGCTGGGGATCAAAGAGGTTCCTGAGCTTGCCTAAGCTTGCCGAAGCAGGTGCTTTAGTCTACTGGGCTATCTTGCCAGCCCCTAATTCAGGAACTTTAAATAAATGACTAAGGTTAAATATAGTATTTAACCTAACCTAAAATTATCCTAATCTGATAGACTGCTGTCCATACAGGAAGGGGAAGATGCACCCAAGACCCATCTCTTTCTTTGAGAAGAAGCCCTGTTGAGGAAGCCAGGAAGAGAACTCTGGACAGATCCTGACTACCATGGTACTTTGACTATAGACTTCCAGTATCCAGAACCATGAGAAAATAAATGTCTGTTGTTTAACAACTAGTCTATGACACTTTCTTAAGGCAGTAGGAGTTGATTAAGATAGTACTCATCCCACTTAGCAGTCTGAAGCAGGTGTGTGCAGATATTTGTGGTGTGGGGTACTGAATAATTTGAATGCCAATGGAATCTGAACATGATCTTCAGAGACCTATTCTTACATAATGATGTGTAACGTGGTCTTAAAACAACACTGAAGCTGGGGATATCTCAGCAGCACAAGCACCTATCTGGCAAGTGCAAGTTCAATCCCTGGCACAAAAAAATCCAAACCAGACCTAAACCTACCAAACAACACTGCAACACGTGACCAGGAATTTACTTCTCATACTGTATCTTATTTTAAAAAAATTGAGACTGTAGCAGCCTTTTTAGTTAACAGGAAAACCATTTTCATTTTTTAGGGCTCAGCTCTTTTATGACCCTTGTGAAATTTTCCTTCTTTCTGGATAGAAGCATCATTCCCTTTCTAAGTTCCTAAGTGCACTGGTTATAACTCTACTTAAACACTTGGTTTTTAATTCTGTAAGTTCCTTTTATACTTGCTTCTAATTACTTATTAAAATGCCTCTAATTTTCCCCAAACTAGATGGTACCCACTGCCACTCTAGAAAGCCAGCAGACTGGCTTAGTGAGCAGGCTCCATGTATTTGCTGAATGAGGGGTGCCATGAGGAATGGCTTTCAGAGGACCAGGCTGCACTCAGCTCATGGGAGGGAGTCTGCTGGCCCCCAAAAGTCTTGCTGAGCATACTTGCCTCCTATATACACTCTGCCCACAGGAAACAGCTTCAGCAGATATCAGTAATTCTGTTGCTGTTATTTTCCAGACAGATGTAGCTATCAGGGGAGCCCTGGCCTGGTAGCAGGCAGAGCCCTGCAGAGATCCCCACAGGCTCAAAAGCTACTACTGGGCAAGACATTTCTGGGGCCAGTGGGTAAAATTTTAACTAGTGTTTGAAGTCTGAAGTCTAACCTTCAGTCATTAGGAGGAATTGATGTGCAAATAAGTAATTACTCAGGGCAGCCAGGACACTTGGCAGACAGCCCTGGCCCTTGTGAGTCAAGAGAGTTAAAGGAAGGTCAAAGAGGCACCGTGTCCAAAGCTAGAGAGTCCACAAAGCTTAAGACAGGGAGGAGCACTGTTAATATCAGGAACCTGGATCTTTGGGCTCCTTGACTCCTTCACCGCAAGCTTCTGCTCACAGCTGGGATCTTCCCATAGCTGGATGTGGAGAAAATTATATATATTAATGATTCCATTTCTTGAGTGTCTACTGTGTGTTTTGCCCTCCTCACAATGGCTGCACTGGGAAAGTGCCGCTCCCTTCCCTGATTTATGGAACGTTCTGGAAGTTAAACTACAAATGCGTGACTCCATTTCATGGTGAAATGGTGTGTGGGGAGGCCGTGTGTGCATGGCCTCTATTTTCTCCTTACTGCTTCACACACATGGAAATGCCTAGAGGGCTCCCCTGTCCTTGAGTTTCATTGTCTCAAGGCAAAACATCTTTTTAACTGTTCTTTTCTGTCTTCATCCTGGTTGTTGCTTAGATACAATGCCTCAGAAGTCTGAAGTCTGTTCCATCTCCTAGAAGTAAAAACAAAACAAAAAAAAAACCATGAAACAAAGGGGAATAGCTCATTGTGTTCGTTATCTCTGGAAATGTAATTTTACATTGATAAGAGCTTTCTGAGTAAGGTGGCATATGCCTACCTATAATACCAGCTACTCAGGAGGCTGAGGCAAAAAGATCAAAAGTTGAAGGCCAGCCTGGGCAATTTATTTTTTTTTTATTTATTTTTTGTCTTTTTGAGACAGGGTCTCACTATGCAGTTCAGGCTGGCCCTAAGCTTACTTTGTAGCTCAGGCTGGTCTCGAACTCACAACAATTCTCCTGCCTCAGCCTCCTGAGTCCTGGGATTACAGGCATACGCTACCATGCCCAGCTTCAGCCTGGGCAATTTAGCAAAACCATGTGTCAAAATAAAAAAAAGACCTGTGAATGCGGCACAGTGGTAGAGTGCTTCCTTGGCATCCCAGCTCCAGAAAACAAATGATAACAACAACAACAAAAATAGCTTTCTGGAGGTAACAGTTGGTCAAAGGCTTCATTATGACTTGGTGGGGCCTGGGTTGGGCATCTCTGCTTTCATGACATTCTTCCTGCATTAAAAATTCAATTATTAATTGAAAAGAAAGCTTGTGTCTGGGTGTGTGTGTGTGTGTGTGTGTGTGCGCGCAGTATTACAGGTATGTACTATGATGTCTGTATAATGCCATCAATATGCTTCTTTACTTGAGGTCTTGTGTGTGTGTCTTAGCTTTCATGAGTGACCAAAATATCACCTCAAGATATTTGTCAGCCACTAGTTAGGCACAGATTTATGCCTTTGAAGAAATGATACATAGAATTTCTTGATGTCATTGGCTGCTGCCCTGTTGGGGTAAGGGTAGAGGTGTAGGTACGCAGGGGCCAAGTTCAGGCCAGGCTGCTCAGGCCAGATTCCCGCCAAGCCTGCTGTTTAGATGACTGGCCACAGGGGAGCACCAGTGCACCAGAGTGATGTGAAGGAAAGCGCCTTTCTGTGCAAGCCGGGTCCGGTGTGGTTGGGAAGAACGACTTCCTCAACCTTGGAATCCTGTAGATAGTTTAGGAAAAGGAAAAGTGGTTTCCAGGGGAATCTAGGGTGCTGTGTCACATGTCATTACTGGAGGGGGCTGCTCAAGGGGAGTGTTGCCTCTGTCTGACACACTAAAAGGCTGGACAAAAAAGATCTTGAGAACACTTTTTGCTCTCCTTTTTCAAAAAATTCTAGCTTAAATTTTATATCATTTCTAGATTTATAGAGATACAGCTGATAGAGATGTGATGTTTTGGTACAGGTGCACACTGTAAATGATCACCACAGTCAAAGTGAGTGACACGTCCACCACCTCACATAGTTGTTTGGTGTCGTTTTTTGCTTTGGAGTGTGTACTGAGAACACGTAAGCAAATTTCCAGTGTGCAATGTCGTGTCGTTAGCTATGCTACCATGCTGACATTCAGGTCTCAAAGAGCTCATTTAT
>PVKA01007478.1:0-77669 GCA_004027165.1 Ctenomys sociabilis | reverse complement strand
GCTATTATTTTCCCTCTAAGAACTGCTTTCATCGCATCCCATAAATTCCAGTAAGTTGTACTTGAATTTTCATTGAATTGTAGATATTGTTGAATTTCTTGTTGAATTTCTTCTGCAACCCATTGATTGCTGAGTAGGGTGTTGTTTAGTTTCCATGAATTTAGTGGGTTTTTCTGGTTTCTTTTGTCATTTATTTCCAGTTTCATTGCATTGTGGTCAGATAGTATGCATGGAATAATTTCTATTTTCTTGCATATTCTTAGGCATGACCTCTGGACTAGTATGTCTATTTTGTCTGTGGTCTATTTTGGAAAATGACCCGTGTGCAGCTGAAAAAAATGTGTATTCAGCTGTGGTTGGGTGGAACACTCTGTGTATGTTCACCAGGTCCATTTGTTCCAAGCTTTTGTTCAGTTCTGCTACTTCCTTGCTAATTTTTTGTCTGGTTGACCTATCTTTTTGAGATAAGGGTGTGTTAAGATCTCCTGTTAAGATTGTGTTCTTAGACATTAAGTTTTTCATGTCCCTTAAGATTTTTCTTACATAGTTGGGTGCTCCTGTGCTTGGTGCATAGATATTTATGAGTGTCACTTCTTGCTCTTGAATTTTTCCCCTGACCAATGTATAGTGTCCTTCTTTGTGTCGTTTGATCATTCTTGGTTTGAAGTTGAGACTGTCTGAGAACAGAATTGCTACTCCTGCTTTTTTCTGAGGTGCTGGGGCATGTAGTATTGTTTTCCATCCTTTGACTTTGAGCCTATGAATGTCTTTTTTGAGTCAAGTGTGTTTATTGTATACAGCATATTGTTGGATTTTGTTTCCTAATCCACTGTGCCTTCTCCACCATTTAGCAATATGTAAAATAAGTTTAAACACATGGCCACTACTTGAAAAGCAAGATCAATAGAACCTTCCATCCACGGCTAGGTTTCATCTCAAGCAGAACTCAGAAATGGCCCATCAGCCTGATGCTAAGTGGGAGTAAGCTTATGAATGGCTCAATTTCTGTTCTCATTCAGGGCTGATTGGACCTTATTCCTCTTCCTCTCTTCTGAATATTAAATGTAAACATACCCCGTTTGCCATGTGAAAAAGTGGCTACACATGGAATTTATGAAATTGGGCATTTTATCCGGATTTGAAGTCTCCTGAGGAGGTGAGCTGATAATCTGTTGAAAGCAGCTTCTGTCTCCAAGAGCTCTTAGGTACAGGCTAATAACAAGGTGTACAGGTGTGGGCCTAGAATGTCCCCCACAGGAAGCCATAGAAGGCTTGGTCCCCACTGCAGCAGTGTTCAGAGATGGGCTTTGGAGAGTGACTGGATCATGATGGGTCCAATGGATTCATGACCTAATGACATAATGGGGAGGTGCAGAAACATGAGGAGCTGGGGCCTACATGGAGGAAGAAGGTCGTGAGGTGGGGGCATGGGCATCCCCTAGCATGGGTGTCTGTCTGCAAGCCCTTCTTGACACTCTTCCTCCCTCCCTGTTGCCCTGTCCCTCTAGTCTGCCTTAAGCTGAGCAGCGTGACCACCATATGCTCCTCACCACTATGCCCAGCCTATGAGCTAAAATAAATCCTTCTTTAAATTATTATTAATTTTTCTCAGATATTTTTGTCACAATGGCAGGAAGCTGGCTAACACAACAGGTAGGGACAGCATGTGGCAACATGCTGTAACACTAGGAAAACACAGACCTACACCTCCTGGTGATAAGGGAAGATGGCCTTGGGTAAGAAGGTGCAGCCAAGCTGGCCCTAAACTTAGCCTAATCCTGTACAAAGCAGTGGGGGAGCAAGAGAGACACAGGCCAAGCTCAGGGGTGGAGGAGTCAGTTTTGGAATGGAATTTAGGCAGAACCATGGTTCACTGAGGAGCCCTGGCAAGGGACACCTCTGGGCCTGGGATTTGAATTGGAAAGGTCTGCAGGCCGCTCCAACGTGCCCAAGAAACTCATGGTGTTATATTTGTTTCCACTTTAGCATGGAAACACTATGATCACTGTCCCTGGCTATAATGATTTATCGTTATAGTCATCCAGGGAGATGAACCTGATTATAATTTAAGAATAAATTACAGAGGCAGAGAAAGAAGAGATGGGGGCAGGAGGGAGTTGTCAGTAGTCCACTACAGTGATCTAGATTTTATAAAATAAATGTCTTTAGTTGACAGCAAGGAAAATCTGTCTGAAACAGTATGAAAAAGGTAGAAATTAGCAACAGATCAAATACAGGGTTGGGGACAATGGATGTATGGGGTCAAGAGCAATACAGAGATTCGCTTCTGGAGACAGGTGCTGGGGTCACAGTCCCTCTTGCTCCCCCCCCCAGTATATTCCTCCTGCTTACTCCCCCCCACTGCTAAGGATTCATGTCCACCCTGTGGCCAGTTGGCTCCCAGGTATCTTCAGGATTCACCCTCTCTTCAGCTCCAGGGTTGTAAGGTTTACATTCCTAAAATTACTTTGTTTTTAGTAAATGACATAAGAAAGAAATGGGAATCCTCCTCCTACCCATACCTCTACCTCCCCAGTTCTCTTCCCCAGAGGAAGCTAATCAGTACCTTGTAAATGTGTACAAGTTCTTCTCCCTAAATTTGTTTTCCCTACTGTTCTTAATGGCTGTATCACTTAATATTATAATCTGCTGAATTGCTACGAGGTAGCAGGCAACGCTCTAGGCAATACATTTTTATTATTTCTAATCCTAACAAGGGTCTTGCAAATGATTATTCTACAGATAAAGAAAACAAATATAAACATCTCAGCAGCTTACACAAGGTTCACTGGCCAATAAATGGTAGCGGTGGGTTTGAATCTACAGTGTACAAAGTTCCTAGAAGTGCTTCCTAGAATTACTTTCTATCTCTCTTGGAAATGTTCTCTCTTTCTTAACTACACTCTCCCTCTCAGCCAGAGCCATTCACAACCCCTAAAACCAACATTTCAGATCCCTGATCTCAAAAACTCCTCACCCCACTGCACCCCTACAATTTCCATGCAGAGTACACAGACCTAAATAAGAGTTCGTGTATAAAGTCCTTGCCTCCATCTCACACCTCTTCACAGGATAAGGGTCAAATGCCTTAATAGCAAGACTAAGGTCACAGTTTGACCTTAACCCATGTTTTCAGCTTCAGGTCTCAGCATTTGTCATGGACCCCTTACCATTTGCCATAGACTAAAAATACTCTAGGACGGACCTCACCCAACCCTTGTACGCTTGGGAAAACCAGCACTTATTTGGCCCTGCTTTTTAGGACTATTTCATGCTCTGACTTCAATCTTTTCGAGTCCCAGATTCCTTCTTCACTTTGGCATCTGCTATCTGGAGACACCCACCCACGCACCCTTGTAAGTTATTCCTCTTCCTGTATACTGTCCCCCGACTCCCCGCATGGGTGTGCTTTTATTATAAATCATCTGGACTGAATTGTGTCACGACCCGCAAAACCTCTAAAGTGGAGCTCAGAAGTTTCATCTTTGACACATTTTCTGACCTTCAGGCCAGGGCTAGGCGCAGTCTCTCTCCCCCTTGCTGTGGCAGCCCTCAGACGTCCGCGTGGGGGTCACCTCGCCCTCACCCTCGCCCTCGCCTCGCTGTTTCCCTGCCCCCTCTCTCCTGCACGCAGCCTTCTGCTCACTTCCTCTGGACAAGGGCGCAGCCCAGACACTTGGTACAGAGCCAGAAAACACAGTACATGTGCCCCAAATATTTGCTCATCTAGTCCATGGATTATCCATTCATCTCCTATTCTGCAGCACAGTGTGTAGCACATAGTAGGGACCCATGGGTGTGTTTGGCAATAGATAAATGAAATTTGCTGATTTTTTCCATAATCAAATTAATATTTAGCTTTTGTCCTCAGATTTGTGAAGTTAATCAGTAGCTTCCCCCTTAATTCAGCGCTGCCCATTCATTCATCTGTACTCTCCCAGGCTCTGTCATTTCATTCCATCCATTTAAAAGATCTTTTAAAAATCCCTTCACAGGTCAGGCACAGACTAAAATGAATCTTAAATTCCTACGAATGGTCAAATTAATCCCTCCGTTTTCCCACAGTAAATGCACTGTTTCTTCATTAACTTTGATGTCTTCTCTTCTGCTCATTTTAATTTCTGAAAGTTTCCCTCTACTTGGTTTCATCAGTGTCCCGCCTTGCTTATTAAACAGGATGCATGTCATAAATTTGAATTCTTAGTGCAAAAGAGAAATATTTAAACAACAAAATAGCATTAATACAACTTTCAAAACCATTTATATTTCTTAAGTTTAAAAACTGTAAATGAAAGGTAACATTTTAGCTCAGCTCTTTCATTCTACAGTCGCTTATTGTTTTATAATAAGAATTATGCAGTAATTATGTGCTATCATTTACAAGTAAATATTATGCTAATATATGTGCCATTTAGATATAAATATTGAAAACACTTTGTAACCCAAGAAGCACACTTCTACAGTTCTGATCATTACCCTGGCTTCTGTGCGTGGGTCCTGTGCTAATTCTCGCAATTACCTGCTGTTCGTTGTACGTACGCAGTGTGAAGAGTGGCTTCTGAAGAATGAATTCTTCTTCCATCTCCATACCCGTCTTAGCTTTTGATGCTATTGTATCTGACATCATCCTAACAGGATCAAATTGAGCAACAACTGCAACCTGAGAGAGAAAGCAGGGCCACTTGGAGCAGGGTACAAACTCTTGGTGCAACACTACCAATATTCAATGCCTGTTAAAATTAAGAAATTTTCTTAGAGATGGAACCTAAGATGAAAAGATATAACCCCAGCACTTGGGAGGCAGGAAGATCATTGTAAGTTCCAGACCATCCTACGCTACAAAGTGAGCTCAAGGCCAGCCTGAACTGCATAGTGAGACCCTGTCTCAAAAAGACAGAAAACAAAACAAAACAACCCCCTCCAACATATATAGAACAAAATAGGAAAATGTGATACATGGTATATTATTTCTTAATGATTAAATAATTACAATCATGATTAATTTCATACAAAATTTACCTTTCTGGTAGAAGTCATAAGACATTTACATATAAAACATGCATATTCAGCCACCATGGAATAACACTAGGTGGAAAAGAAAATCACTTTAATTTCTCAGTTCGTGCTCTACGGCTGTGGTAACAACCTCAAGAAGCTTTCTAGAAAGCCCACTCTCCTTCAGATGGCTCTAGAACATCCTGCGGTAAAGTGAGCATGTCAGCAATCTTGGGCAAGGCAGGCGAGCTTCCACTGTACCAGGCAAGAAGGTTCCAGAAACCCCTGTACACGTCACCCCTTCTTCTGCAAACCTGCAGTCACTTTAGCACAAATGGCCTTCTCCTGTGTGATGATTCAGGCCTGCATCTGAATGAAAAGAAGCTACTCATCTTGCAAATTATATGCATTATTAGCACACCTGCCTGTTAATTTGGAAAGTGAACAAACAGCATACAGGCGTTTTAATGCCACTTAGAAACTGTAATGAAATAACGGGGTTAAATAGACTTTAATTTTATAGGTTTCTGAGCTAAAATATCTTATATTATTTTAAACACAGATTACAGATAATAGACATTAACATTTCTTCTTTCAAAGGGCTCACAAATAAAAGGATTTCTAGATGTATGGTTTCTTGTTCCCAAACTTATATTTTGAATCAGAATATGTTTAGTAACTATGACATGAAGTCTTGTGCCCATAAGCTATAGTATGTAATTATTTGCTAACGATTGAATAATTTGAATTTATTGGAAACAGGATAACTAGGATTTACATTCCTGTGCTTTGAATTTATCTCCATGATCCACTTTGCAGTAGAAGGTGCAGGTAAGACTGTATATATTAATACTGCATCTGTAGCGTGTGGCTCACTATCTTCTTGGTTTGAATCTCATTTGATGTTTACTGAGCATTGTGATTTTGGAAAAAGTACTTCGCTTCTGGGTCTCCTCAAGTTCCTCTTCTATGGTAGGGTTTCCAAAGTGCCTACATCATCGGGCTGCTGTGGAGATCACACCAACTGACAGCAAAGGGCTTTATACTTAGTAAGCCTTTGTGTATGTAAACTTGCATTCTTATAAATCTACCAGGCAGGCAATATTTTAAAAAAACTTAATTATGCCTATTGGTACATTTTAGGTATAGACGATAACATGCATCATAGGGAATTTGTAACTATACATGACAGAACTTGATTCTTTTTTCAGGCAATATTATTATTCTTCCCACTTTTCATCTGTGAAAATGGAGCTGAAGGCAGCTCCTGGCCTCCGAGGCTGAATTCTTAGCCATGATGTGGGGTCTCCTCGTCGACACATGGGGGAGACCAGGTGTCCTTTCCCTCGAGCTGGAAAATGGTGTCAGTGAAGATTTTAAAACTTGTGGGTTGCACTGAACACTTTGCAATTCTGCAAAACTAGCAAGTAAAACTGTTTATCGCATTTCCCAAGTTCTTGAATTCCTGCTCTTGCCCTCTACTGTAAACATTCGTCTACTTTTACTCGGTTTTTTTAGGCAGGGTAAGGAGAAGCTTTCATTTCTGCACAAAAAGGATACTTCTTAAAAAGTGGCTTTAAACTTGCCTATTGACGGGGGCATATTTCCAAGCAGACATCCCTAACCCAAAGAGGATTATCTTGCTCTTCCACATTTTTTAAGGACAACAAAAGCCCTTGCCTCAGGTTTCACTGTGGTAAATGGATAGCCTTCAGCTAATAAAGGAGAGGTGATACAGATGCATTTCAATCTGGAGAAAGCTTTTAAAAGTTGCTGATAAAACTTTTTAATATACTGAGAAATAGAAATAGTTTGGTACAAGTCTAATTACTTTAAAGAGCTGTGTCCTAATTTATAAAAGTAAAATTTTATATAGCAGATGTCACAAACCAAGCCCTAGTCATAATGATATTAAGAGCACTTAGAAACTTTATAAAAATATCACCCTTTAAAAGTTTCAAATTAAAAGCACCTGCTGCCTAAGGGCTTCAAGTCGCCTCCCTCTCTCTTCATCCTCATGCGCTTCTTGAAGGGCCACATCTTTTCGCTCCATCAAACGCTTCTCCAGCAATGCTTGTCTATACTTCACCCTTTGAAAACAACGCACAGGCAAGTTGGAGAGCATCATAACAAGCAACAGTAGAGAAGACAGGCGCAAACGGTACCTCACCAGGGAGCCCAGATTCGTAACGTGGTTTTATTTGCTTCTGGGTGATTTCTCATTGAAAGTAGTAAAAGACAAGTGTGCACAATTCACAGGGATTCCAATAACCCGGGAGACACAGGAAGGCACATGGGGTTAAATCCAGCTCATTTCATTCCTCCTTGAAACTTTTTTAAAATTAACTATTAAACTCTGTTGGCTGCCACAGATGCAGCTAATCTAGCCTCAGAAATGATCAGCCTGCCCCTGAGATATCACAGTTTTCTGCTGAGAAGTTTAAACACAATTTGAGATAAAATGCTATAAAAAGCTATATTGCTTATGAAACATATATATCATAGAAAGAAAAGTAAAATAAATCACTATAATAATATGCCTAAGTTGTTTTGCTTACTGGAACGTCAACTTTTTACATTTTGCCACTCCTTTTGTCAACTAGGCCCTTTTCTGAGAAGATGCATCAGGAAATTCTAAACATTGCACTTTGGCATCTGTAGAGGGCAGCAGAAACATGGCTTTCCCTTAGCGTCGCGTTTCCATCCCCCTTAACATCATCAAATACTGACACACGCCAATGTAGTTCCTGGCTTAACACCACTCATGTGGCCATTCCTTCTGCCTGCTTTGCAGCAACCTTATTTACTGTGCTCTTCCTCAAGCTATTTTTCACTTGCGTTATAGAGATAACATCCATCTTTAAAAAAAAATAGGCGCCTGCGTTCTGGGGGCATGTCAGGCGTTGGCTCCGTTGCCAGCATTGACAGTTTGCAGTTAACTCTTCGTGCGCTACCAGTTATGCATGGTTTTCCTTAGCGCACACCTGCACTTTCCAAGGGGTGACTTCACCAGAACCTTCGTATCCTGGAGTCAGACACTTACTGTTTGCTACGTGGAAGGTTTGTGCTAAGCCCTTCATGTTTTTCAGCTTATCGAAACTTCACAACAGTTATGTGTTGGAGAACCATTTTTATCCTATTTTTTGAAATAAAGAAAGAGGCACAGACAAATGATCTAACCAAAATCCCATGTCTAATGAATGGTGCAGCAAAAAATCAAACTGAGCAGGGTGCAGAGCCCAGGCCTGTACCCGTGTGCTCCTGCCTCGTTCAGCGCTGCTGTGCTTCCCTCTTTTCTCTATTCCTTGCCTCCTATTCTGAAGATAGTACACCTACAAACTAAAACAATATGCAATGCCTTGAGAGAGGTACAGGCAAGGCCCACTGCAGCAGGTGAGATGACTACGTGCTGCGGCATGGGCCATGTCATGGAAAGCTTCAAAGACGAGGCAGTCTCTGAGCCAGGTGTGGAAGATTAGGATCTGACACTCAAGAAGGGTAGGGGAGAAGCCACTTTCCAGGCAGAGAGAAAGTGTAGGGCTGAAGCTGGGTGTGGGCACCACACTTCCCTCCTCCTGGTCACTGAGGCCCAAGGAGGAGAAGGGCTCTGTGTACTGAGAACACAGTGAGTGAATGAGGCATGACAGACAGAGGCACAGAGAACCCCGGGGTGCTGAGCCTGGCAACACACAGCTTCCTGAGGAAGATACTCTTTAAAAACTGGATACTTGTGAGCCAAGTGATGAAGGAAAAACATGAAGTATGGGGTGGATCCCCGTGGATTTTAATCCTTGCAAGGAAAATCTTCACCTCTTTTGAGGGTCACGGCCATCCTCTGGACCCTCTCCGACAGCATGAGTCAGTACAGAGGCCACAAGCTAGCACAATCCTCTTTCCCCTGCCCCCATGTCATGAGAAACTGCCTTTTTCATTCTCTCCACTTTCACTAAGGCATGACACCACCTCCCTAATGAGGTTCTACTCAATTTAAGCACTGAGTACACGCTAAGTGAGCTACTGTGAAGGTTCAATTAAAAGATTCCCTGGGATTTGGCAATTACCATATGCTAATTTTCAGAATCCTTTGAAAGTTTCTTTTCCTGTGAGATATGTAGGCTGCTTTGTTTGCAACAAACTTTGCCTGCTTTATAGAAAAGTAATGGTTGTTCTTGCCAGGAGAGCTTGACTGGAGAAGAAAGCACCAGTGAGATCAGGGCTTTCTACCTGTGCTGTGGAGAAGGCTGACTCAGTTTCCTTCAGAGCTCATGGGTTCACTTAATGGGTATTTACTGAGCTGAGCGCCTCATGAATCAAATGCAGTACTGGGCGCTTGCAGTGCCCATGGCCATGAGAGATGTGCTCCTGTCCTTGTGGAACAGACAATCCAGTTGGAGTACAAGGGCCGGCCAGATAGCTCAGTGAACTAAAGAGCCTGCTTAGGCAGAGTGCAGCGGCTGGGGTTTGATCCCTGGTGTGCCTTGCTGCCCCCTCCCCCGGGGGGGACATGCTAAGATGGCGATGGAAACTGGGCATGGTGGCGCGCGCCTGTAATCCCAGCGCTTCGGAGGCTGAAAACAGGAGGATCACTGCAAGTCTGATCTGTACAGCGAGATCTGTACCAAGTATGTTAAAAATAAATAAATAAAAATAATTGGACTGCAAGACAGAGTATTACAATACAGGTGACTTGGGCTATGGGCAATGGCCAGTGGAGGAAGCACCATTGCCAGAGTTCGGGGTACAGCCTCTGAGAGGCAGAGCTCTGAATGGAGACGGGGACAGGGGTAGGGATTCAGCACAGTGTGTGTGTGGGAGGGGGAGGCAGAATCTGCAAGAGGTGTGCATGAAACCAAGAGGCGAGAGCATGATACATCTGGAGGACTGAAAGAACGCAACACAACCACAAATGAATGCTGACAGAGGGGTTCAAAGAGCCTTGGCTGAGGGGCAAAAGGGACCGGCATAAGCAGGCGTCACAAGTCTGATGGCCACACAATGATCAGAGCAAATCTCTCTTCCAACATGGAGGATAAATGGTAAGGAGGCAAGACTAACGGTGTTGCACAGCAAAACAATGAAATGCCACCCAGGATTTGGAGGCAGATTGATTTGACATTGGCTGGACACTGACAAGGAATCAACTATCCTTCAACATATTCAAAACCTCAAAGGCTCAGGGAAGGAGGTTTTTATGGGCTTGCAAACGAGAAGCAGAGTACCTGGCTGTCTTTGACTAGTTCTTTCAGTATGCTTCATAGTGACCAGCTATGTGTCACAGTGTTCATCCATTTCTAGGAGACAGCGATGAAAGGAGCTATAATAGGAACTATTATCTGGGCAACTAAGAAACTAAAGTTTATTAGTTGGGGGCATCTTCTGTTATATTTCCCCCCATTTTAGTTTCATTGACAAAAACCACAGCTAGCAGGGGAGTGGTAAAGAAAGGACTTGGGTACAACTGAAAAAGAACAAAGACTAAAGAGAGTCATGCACTGAGGTATGGAGCCATCCTGCAAACAGAGCCCTCAGGTTTCAGCTGTGCATGGACTGGATAGCACCCAGAGTGCCCACAGCAGGGTGTTGATTGTATCATTTCTACACAGTGAGCTGCAGAGGAGCTGTCTGTTCCAGGTAAATTTCCAGAAATTCAGTAAGACTCTTGCAATAGTGAATCTAAAGCTGGATTTCTGAAAGTTTAAGAGCTGGTATTATTATGGTGTGTGCAGGGGGTTCTACGGGTATAACTGGTCTTTCAGCTAAATTTTTATGGAGCTGGTTACAAGCTGGGTTTTAAAAAAACTTTTTTAGAGTTTTGTGGCCTGTATGTTGTATGTAGCTTTTACTTAATCTAGTTTTTGAGTGAGCTCTGCTGCAAACACATGCCCATTGTTGCTGCCAGCTGTCAAGGATAGGCTGTATGTAGGGATGAAGTTTTACAGCAGAACCCTATAAACTTTTGTTGCCCTATCAGCATGGGTAAAGAATACTTCAGGCCGGCCCAAGTAAGTGAGAATGAACATTAAGCCTGACTGTGTTCCTTTAGGTCAGGGCCAGGGACACAGATGCTGAAACCTGAGCTGCCTGCAGGGACATGGGTGCCAGCATTGAGGCTTGAGCTTGTGGAACATATATGGGGACCAACTCTAGCTACTTTTGGGAGCACGGGATGAAGTGTTTTCTGGCTGGGGTTTCAGTCAACCAGGCCTCTGGATTGGATTGTTCTGAGTGTAGGGTTGGCACTGTAGGTGGCAGGTTTGCAAACAGCAGCAGGAGAATTTTAACCAAAATAACTTTGTCCAAGATGACCAGAGCATATCTATCCGTTGAACTCCATTTCTAAAACAGCTACTTCCATCTGTAAACAGGGGTATTCAGCATCTGGCAGGGGGTCCATTTTTAGGGTCTGGTCAGCTCAAAAACAGTTCATCAGTTACTCCTGGGCAGTCATGGTGTGATGAGCCTGGCTTAGTGGGCAGAATTGGGTGGTCCTCAGTTATTCATGAGGTCCAGAGCCACATGGGCACCTGGATAGTTAGGTCTTGGCTTAAGGTGAGCTCGTCAGCTTTTACGATCACTATAGTGGCTGTTAGAAAATGAAGGCAGAGGAGAGAAGCAGCCCTCAGTGACTGGATTTAAGTATTTGTACAGGTGGACCACTGGACACTCCCAGGGGCTGAAGGTCTGAGTGAGCATCGTGGCCTTTGTGAACTCAAGGATCCAGTTCCTATAGAAGCCAGCAGCTCTGGGAAATTTGTGGAGCTTCTTCCTTATAACAAGAAAAGTTATTGTTTTTGCCAGGTATTGTAGCAGAGCTTTGTGTCTTTCCAGCAGACAGCTCTTGGGTGTCAATGATCAGAAGTGCAAATGATGTGATATTGATGCTGGAAAACCAGTTAGGTCAGCTGTGAGAGTGTCTCCAAATAGAGTAAACCAGGTTTTGAACCTATGAAGAGTTGAGTCCAGGTCAGTTGAGTTTTTGAGTCCAGAACTGAGGTTTTTCCATTTAAAGGTGAGGAGGGGCTGGCTGACAGGAGCCAACCGAAGGCGTTCTTTAGGTCTGGGCTGGTGCACCTGCAGGCTATGGGTGGCAGAACACTGAGGGGGCATTGGTAGCTCAGAGATCTCGACTGGGCAATGTTGCCCACTGGGTTACTTTACAGTCAGAAGAGGTGTATTTTAACAATTTGAAAGGCTATAACACAGGTGGGGGTTGCCCTTCCTGGTCTAGTCTGAGTCCATCAGACTGATGAAAGAGTTGTAGTTAGAAGGGATTTCCAACGGTCATCTTGGGTGAGTGTTAGATGATGCCATCTGACCAGGATAGGCACAGACATGAAAGGCTTGTGGGCAAATTCACAAGTGGCCAGCTGGGACTGATCTAATTGGCAGGAAGTAGACAAATTGGGAGTGGAAAGCAAAACTACAGGTGTTGGCAGTAAGTGTCATAGCCAACCAGGTGACAAGGGTACCAGAGTGGAATTCTCAGGAAAAATGGGCCTCTTCTCTTCTCTTCTCTTCTCTTCTCTTCTCTTCTCTTCTCTTCTCTTCTCTTCTCTTCTCTTCTCTTCTCTTCTCTTCTCTTCTCTTCTCTTCTCTTCTCTTCTCTTCTCTTCTCTTCTCCTCTCCTCTCCTCTCCTCTCCTCTTCCCTTCCCTTCCCTTCCCTTCCCTTCCTCTTCTTTCTTTCTTTCCTTCTTTCTTGAATAGCTTGCTTTCATTTTTAACTTCATAATCTCAGAAAAACTTTTCTCTGCAATCACAGGTTGTGTGTTTTGGTAAATTATTTTCCATCTCTGGATGACTTTCTGTGTGTCTGTACCCTTGAATAATGAAGCAAAGGATGAAGGGTGGGTGTCCCTCAAAGAGAGACCATTCAGATGCCTGCCTGGCTGTGCTCCTGTGGGACTTAGCTAAGGAAGTGAAGCCTCTGTTGTGCCATGTAGCAATCACCATGGAACTGTAGGTGAGGGTCCAATTAGCCACCAAGAGCAGTGCTTGGTGCACAGATGGAGCAGCCTATTGCTTATGCTGTCTGTTCCACTTGTTCACACATTCATTCAACAGGCACTCAGAGGTTAAAACTTTTCAACCCACTTCCCTTGAGGGTTTCCCTGAGTAACAAGAGTTGATCAGACTCCCCTTCTGCTTGAGTTGAGCAGGATTTACAGACAGATTAACTGGGGTACCCCTGGGGGGCCTTATCAGAATCAGGCAGGCAGGCAGGCAGAAAAATAGACAGACTGCTTCCCTCTCCCTTTGTGGTCTGATGAGCAACCTAATGGGGAGCCAGGAGTCCTCTTCCAGACCTCTGAGGGGACTCAAGAAATCTTGAAGGTGTACCTACCCATTAGGACCTGGAGAGGTCCTTGTTCTGTTCTTGAGGACCACCACCAGTGACCAAAGAGGTCAGCCCATCTTCCCAGGTGACGTACCAGATGCTACAGCAAGCAGAAACACTGACATGGCACTCAGGATTTGTCACATTTATTTAATGTTGGACAGGCACTGACAAGGAATCAATTATCCTTCCAAATTTCAGGCCTCAAAGGCTCAACGAAGGCTTTTTATGGGGTAGCAAGCAAAAATCAGAATACTTGACTGACTGTGATTGGTTCTTACAATATGCTTCAAAATGACCAGACATTTCTAGGAGACAGCATTTACAGGGACTCTAAAAGGAACTATTACCTGGGCAACTAAGCCCAGGTAATAGGGCTTAGTTGAGGTATACTGGCTGAGGGGCCATTTTCTGTTACACTGTAACTCAGATAGAGGTTCATGGCTTCCTAATCTAAAGCAGAAGGGAGGAACTGGTAGGAAAAATTACAGATTTGAGAAATATGAAGGAAGTAAAATAAATAAAAATGTTAGCTTATTTTATGGGAGAAAGAAAATGACAGGAGAAGAATTTAAGGTTTCTGTGTTCCTCTAAATTAGGAAACCTAAAAACCAAACAGAAAAGAGAAGAAACTGTGTTCAGTTTAGACTCAGGGCTGACTACATAACAGCTGAGATAGAGAAGCAAATGATAGGTCTTCAACATCTGTCTCTTCTAAAGTCATAGAGACAGATCCCATCCATCATTCACAAGAGAAGTAGCCCTGGGCTTGATTCCCAATGAAACAACACTTAAGAAAGGGGTCAAAGAAGGGGGACTATTTAGGGAAGCAAGGAGCGTAAGTCATCCTAAAAACGTAAGGAAAATTAGATCAACAGTGTCAGGTGCTGGGCCAGTGAGACAGCTCAGCAGACTAAGCACCTGCTTAGGCAAGCACGGGGACCATGGTTCAATCCCCTGCACCACATGCTGCACCAGTCCTGTGCCCCCCAGGGTGGGCTGAGCCAGCCACAGAGTCCAGGCCTGGGGGCTCATGCTTGTAGTCCCAGCGTGAGCAGAAGGATCACCATAAATCTGAGCTGCGTGGTAAGACCCTGCAACAACCAAGTACATTAAAATAAAAGCAAAGCAAAACAAAACAAACAAAAACAATGTCAAGTGCTACACAATTTAAAATAATTGTTAGATTAAACAGCAGGGGTCATTGGTGGTCTAGGCAAGCGCAGATGGTAGAGAGGTGACAGAGAACTAGTGGGAGGAAGTAAGAGGGGCGGTGTGGACAACAGTGGCAGCAACACCGGCCAGGCTAGGAGTTGGGCTGCAGAGCAGCCAGGAGCACACGTGCTGACCAGAGTCGCGGTGCTGCTCGGTGGTGAGCAAATTCATTCTGGGAATCTTGGAGATTTGCAGGAGAAAACGTAAGGCCGAAATGACACATTTCATTTTTACAGATGCTGTGGTGTAAATTCAAACAATACTTTGCTGAAAACACAGGAACTCTTGGTGCTTCCTCCTATTCTGGGTAGAAAAATTTCTTTGCCCAAAGAGAAGTGATGCAGAAAAGCTCTTGGGAGAAAGCCAAATACTCACGTATTCATGGGAAAAGAAAATACCAACACAGTAAAGTCAATCATTTGGAAAATTTTCCACATAAATAGTTTCAGCCATTTGAGGTAGCAGATTTTCTCCAAATTAAACCGTTGGTATGAAAGTCAATGTCAGGAAGTGGCTAAACCCAATAGTTTTTAAGTTGTGCACTGAATTCCAAAACAGCAAGCTTGCATTCATTTCTCAGCCTACTTTATGCTCCCTGAGCCTACAAAGGTTGAAAGAGCTGCGAAAGAGGAGTTTTCAGCTTCTCTTGGGGGAGGAGAAGCATCATATTGTTCAAAAGCAGCAGCTGCTGCAGAATCAAGCACAGCATTAACAATAATCTGAAAAGGGTTTTATTTAAGCCTCTAGGCCTGAGTGTAGTTGGAGGGACAGTACACTTCCATGTAGCAACAGAGTATTTAGGTATCACTTAGGAGACTTTTTTGTGAGTGTTCTGAGCTCTCAAGAGCAAGTCCACAAATGCAAGTGGCTTGGAAACACCTTGTATTTCAGGGACAATCTCTCTTGACCTCAGTGAAACATCAAGAAGAACTGTGTGAGTTATTAAGCACAAAATCTTAAACGTTCTCCTCTCTGGCATTACAGGTAACTTCTGTCTAAGAAGAACGCCGTGGCAACCAGGAGAGATGGGGGAGAGCTTCCCAAGAATGGCCACTGTTGTCAAGTATTGCAATTAAGGAAAATTTAAGCAGTAAATAAAACATAGGCTAAAGACATATCTGCATTAGGGCACTCTAACCAGTACTGAATACCTCAGGAAATGTTTCTGGCAGGGTCTGCCCTACTGAGTTAAAGGCCATTTATAAACTTGTATTCAGGTTGAAATCATGAATTCAGTGCTAAGCAAGAAACAGGCTGGTGCTAGCAGAGCTGCTGTCAGAGAGGCCCAGTGGCAGCTATCGTAGGAAACAGGTGGAGACGTTTCCACCCGTCGGGAAAACTGTTTTTGGCTCAGGTTTTATCCTGCAGATGATTGTTTTTCTCACTAAGCAGAGGGATCCTCTCCATTAGCAGACACATAATGCAGATCAAGAAAGAGACAGGCCAGGTACCAAACAAAGGAGAGAGGCCAGGGAGATGGCTCAGTGCAATAAGTGCTTCCCTGGCAAGCGCAAGGGCCTGAGTTCAATCCCCGGCTCCGACAAAACAAACAAACAAGCAAAAAAAAACAACCAAAGGAGAGAAACTTACATAGAGAAAGGCTTCACACAGAATGGAGTAGCCCTTAACTCCCCAGGCAGTGGGCACACCGGCAAGGGCAAGGGCAGAGGCCAATGCCTGCAAGCAGCAGTGCGACTCCTAAGATAGTAACATCCTGGTACAGAAGGGCATGGGCAAGAACAAAGAGGGCTCAGAGTGCTGCAGGCAGCAGCAGGAACAGAGGAGCCCGAGCCAGACCCAACAGAGGCCATTCTTCTGGCTCAAAATGCCCTCTGGTTCCCTGGTGAGGGCACTGGAACCCCATTCTTTAACTGATTATTAGTTCAATCAGTCAACTACTGTTATTTAAGCATTTGCTTCTGGATGCCAAGTATTCTGTTTTAGGTGCTAGGTTCCCACAGTAGAGGGAATAAAGCAGAAGAAAAGGGATTTCCTACCCTGTTTTTACATAATTTTTAATATACAAATATGCCTTAGTTAATGCTGATAAAATACAGGAAGTCATTCTTAACTTATTTTTAATTGATCACAAAGCGAGTTCCTTCCTAAATTATTATAGAATAATAGTTTTCAATGTCATTAGAATCACTAGAATTATGAAAACTCCAAACACGTGGGCCTCACCCCTACAACTACATCAGAATCTGGTGGTAGGGGCTAAGGACTGGCATTTGGCTCAGAGTTCCTCCTCCTAAGCAGCTCGTGCTGAGAACCAACACTGCAAAGCCCAGTGGTCCTCAGATTTGAAACTATATCAGAATTGACAGGAGGCCAGTGGGCTGCTCGGCCAACTCCAGAATCTCTGGTCCCAACATACTGAGCGGTGCTCAAAACCCCATCTTCAAGCGATGCTAAAGTTGCAGGCCTGAGAGCCACATTCTGGGGACTGTTATACAGAAAAAGATACGGATCAGAGGGACTCTACCTGAGTACTGTGATCAAGACCAAGCCAGGCACAAATTACCACCACTTCATGAGGCCTTATTTCTGTTTGTGTGGCTGAACATCATGGTTACCGGAATGATTCACACTAGAAATTTCTGCTTGGTGCTGTTGATATTCAAGAGCAGGATCTTTTCATCCTGTCCTCCGTTACCTTGTTGGCCCCAGCTCATGTGAATGACAGGTTCACTGGGTGTCCTTAGCCTTCTCAGGCTCAATGTCAGTGATGGATAGTAACATCTGTGGCGGTTACTGAACTCTTCTATCCCTTCAATGGAGGGACGCTTGTGTATCCTGATGGCACTTGAATCCTTCAGGCTACTCACCCATATTTCCAGGGTCTATTCAGTAAAATCAAAGAAAGATTGATTTTCTTTGAGGAACAACTCAAAGAGGAACTAGCTCAAAGGTGTTTTAGACTTTGACAGGAGGTATGAGCCTCTTTCTTTCAGAATAGATTTTGCAGCCACGGGGGGTTGAATAGTTTTCATAGTGGGAGCAAAGACCCATAATAAGAATGCAGGACATTTTTCTGTTATTTGGAAGCAATTTCAAGCTAGCCGCCTGGGCTCACCTGAGCTGGAAGTGCAGCGATGTGCAAGTGCAGAGACTGAAACTAAGACTGATCCAGGGAGTCCAAGTGGGAGCAGAGAAAGGTGTGAAGAGGGAGGCGGTAGAGGGAAATCTGATGACACTGTTCAACATCAGCTCCTTCTCCCCAACCCAACGACAAGTGCACTCTCACATTCTCTCTCTCTCTCTCTCTCTCTCTCTCTCTCTCTCTCTCTCTCTCTCTCTCTCTCTCTCTCTATTTAACAGTGTTAAGAATTAAAACCAGAGCCATAACACATCTATAAAAAGGTTTTACCACTGGACTGAACCCCCAAATCTCTTTCTTTTTGAACCATTTCTAAGCCTTCTATCTGCCTTTCTGTTATCTTTTTTGAAGCCTTTCATACCCTCAAAGTTTTCATGGATAATTCCCTGGCAACAGCATTTCAAGTGGGTTGCACACGATAAGAGATACAGTAACTGCAGAGACTGAAAACAATAATGAAAAATGACTGAAAGCCTATCTTTCTAAAACATCTTTCACAAGCAAGTCTAAACAATATTAACAAATGATGTATTCATGGGAAGACATAGCCCCACATGCCCCTAGTTTTTTCCTAATTGAAAACCTATTTCCAAGGTGACACTACTTCTATTGCAATCCCTTAAAAAAGAGAGTTCCTGTAGAAAGAAGCTTGCTTTTTTTTGGTCTCCAGTGACAATTTCAGAAAAGCTGGGTCCACTAACTTTGGGATGGTACCCCCTCCCTCCACTGGCCGCTCCAGTCCATGCCATCGCCCACCAGAATCTCACACCAAGAGCTCTTATCCCATGACACCCATCTGTATCTACTTCCAAGGCTTGCACACTGCACAGCCCCAGGAAGGACACTTCACCAACACCGTCTATTGTATTCATTATTTTTTTCCCTACTAGGACAAAACTCCTGACACAGATGTCTTCAAGGAGGAAGGTGCTGTTCTGGCTCACAGTATAAGCCAAAGATTGGCTCAATCAAAGGCCAAAATAGTATGATGGAGGTGTACGGCAGAGGACAAGTGGCTTAACCTCTGGTGCCTGGAAGCAAAGAACAGGAACAGAGCCAGAGAAAGGGGCCAGGATCTGGCTCTGTGCCTGTGCAGACATGTCTGCAAGTGTGCTCCGCTGCTCCAGGCATCTTTGGAGCCAGTCAAGTTGGCGGTCAAGATTAAAGGTTGCCAAGTTCCCTTGGCAAGGAAACACCCAAATACAACTTAGAACATAATCTCCAAACAGAAACAAGCAAAAGGCAGACTACGTCTCATACTATATAACTCTCCTGTAAACTGCTGAAACTACTAAGTTCTCTTCCAAGCTCTGGGAAAGCTGACCCCAGCTACACTGAGTACACATACGTCTGCAGCCTCTTTCTCTTTCCAAGTCCCAGATTATCTCCTTTATTTTAGATTTTCTTCGCATAAGTTCAGGATTGCCCTCAAATGCCACAAATGCAATTGTATTACTTTTCTGGCTAAATGCATAACTGGCTGCCTCAATCGGCATCTGAATTTGGGCATCTGAAAGACTTAGGAACAATCCTAACGACAGGTTTAAACCTCCCATTGCTCTAAACATGAGCCACCGTGACACCAGGCTCTGCACCAAGATCATGCCTAGTCAGTTATTTTACCACTAGAACCCATAGAGAAGTAAATTTAAGGGGCTGGGGAGATGGCTCAGTGGAATAAGCACTTCCCAGGCAAGCACAGGGGCCTCAGTTCAAATCCCTGGTTCCACAAAAAAAAAAAAAAAAAAGTAAATTCACGTGTTTAATGTCTTGTAATGTAGATGCAACAATGTTAGCCTGAAATACTGATAATAGAGTGAGGCAATTCAGTCATGTAAAAGCCTAAGGAAAGCGCTTGTGAAATGCATGCCTTTGAGCAATACAGCTTGCTGGGGCCAAGGAAAATCTTCAGTATGCCTAAGGGAAAAGATTGAAGTGACTTGTCTTTTTTTTATTAGCCATAAACAACTTTATAAGTTGGGAAATATCTTCTAAAAATAATGACTTTAATATTAGAATAGTTGACTGTTTCCATCGCTTTTTCTAGCAGTAATTAGAAATTAGAGCCAGCTCCCTGTTATGGCAAAATCTAGATATTAATAATTAAACTGTATTTTGGTCAGACATCTGTTGTTTTTAATCTCCAGCAATAACTTAGAAACATCACCCCCCTTTCTTTCTGAGGCTACTTCCAACCCTCCCTCATATAAGTCTGGTGACCTCCACCCTGTTCATAGACAGTCCCAGGGGAAATGCTGCTCAGTGTGCAGCCTAGAACTGAGCGAAGAGCCAGAGAGGAGAAGCTGAAGGTACCATAGGTCTGAGGGGCAAGACCCGCTTCGGGATTCCCATTCTTCTGGACCAGTTCATTCCTTTCTCTGCCTAAGCCACTGCTTCAGAGGCATCCTCATACACTTGTCTTCTACATATAAGGGAGTACACATCATCTTTTATTCCATAACAGAAAAGCACGCTTTTAGCTGTTCCAAGTGGTAATCGATTCATTTCTCAAATTGATGGCTCATGGAATGTTAATTATTCTACAGAAGGTTACCATGCATGTCATGAAAACTACAGTTAAGTAAGTCTCAGAAAAATCAAGGCAAAATAAAATGGGTTTCTTTGCCTATTTCAGAGCGGGGTCTTTAAGAGTATTTACAATAATGTGGTGTGCATGATAAATCTCCAAAAAAGAGGACTTTGTATTTATTATACAAATGTATCTGATAAAAGAAACATTTTTCAATAGAACACACTTTAGGAAATGCTATGTGCCTTTTCCTGAGCAAAAAGGAATGCGCAAGTAAACAGTCCAATGGGCAGAGATCCTTGTGCACTTACTGGTTTGCATCATAATTGTTTCCCTGTTTTGCTTCTGGGCTGCTCTGTGCATTTCCAGAGTACAGTGGCTACGATTTAATCTCCACTGTGGGCCCAAAGCTAACAAAGTGCCCAAAATACAGAAAATATATACCAACGAATGGAAACAAACAAAATTAATGGTGAATGAAGTTAAAAAGTGATGGGAAACATTCCCGAGCTATAGGTAAACAACAAAATGTAGGACTTGGTTAAAAATTTAAGAATAAATTAAATATATAATTTTCCATTAAGACTGCCTAGCCAGTGGGTACCATTTCATAAGATATTTAATCATTTGGGGAATTGGAAGAAAAGTTGAAAGGGCCAGGATTATACTCAGTGGCACAGTGCCTGAGTGGCAAGCACAAGATTGTAAGTTCAAGTTCAGGTACCAGAATAAAAAGAAAGAAAGAAAGAAGTTGAATTGCTGGAGGACAAATCTGGCATTCAGTTCTTTTGTGTGATCAGGGACCCTGAGTGTCAAAAGCAAAACTGAGACGTGACATGCATGATACAGTACTGCCATGACCTTGATTACAGGTGAGCAGAGCAGTCAGGAATGTTATGATGGTTTTCAGGAATTATTTATTATGTCCTGAAGGCTAAAAGGTTACCTGGAAATATTAGCATTTATTTGACAAATTGTATCCATACATTTATTCACCTTTATATGAAGTACTACATATGCAAATGTATAATAAATTATATTTCTGTAAAACAAAGTAAAAGTCCAAAGCAATGGGAAACACCCATCAGATGGACAGAGAGAGAGCCTAAATCTACCAGTTGTGTAACAGTTCAATAAGAAAGGACAGTTGCTTTTACACAAATAGAGCATTTCACATTTTATAATCTTTCAGGCACAATATTTGAGTAAGAAGGGAATTTATGTTGAGTGTGTACCTCTCAACATTAGAAACTCCTGTTAAATTTGTATTCTGCTTGATCTATAAAGAGAAAAATACTTTTAAAGGTAAAAAAAAATGCTAAGCATAGATGATTAGTTTTGTTGGAGGTTTTAATGTTTTATTCATGACATATAATTTCTGATTCCTAAAGTCTCAAAAGCAATATTTTCAGAATCACAAATACTGAGAGAAGCATCATGTTAGTCTAGAATCTCTACAAGCATTTTTACAAACCATGCTAAAACAACACGCTGCAAGCCTGTCAAATACTAATTGCAGGCTGAGTTTATTTTGTTTTAACTTCTACTCATTGTGAGAACGGGTTTCCTGGACATAGGCGGTGCACACTGACCACTGACCGTGGGCCTGGCCTGCCTTCCGAGGTCCTTCTGGAGGGCACGGCCCTGGAACAACAAAGCAGCCATTGTCATCTTCCTCAAACAAACGACCTAAGTAAATAAGAGTACTAAAACTTTCCTTTTCTACAACTGTTAGGAAATTCCCTTATATTCTCTTTTCTCCTTCCCAAGTTTCTTAGAACTTCTTGGACAGCAAACATCAAAAGAACCATGATTTCGGGAGTGATTCAGGCCCATGGCAATAAAGTCAACTCTGATTTTCTTTCAGCTGAGGAAATGATCAGTGAAGAGGCTTCTAAAACAGCCTCTTTAACAGTTAAGGGTTGAAAAAAAAAAAAAAAGCCAAATAGCAGAACAGTTACTATCATAAACACCTTTAGAGATTTTCTTTTCTTTCTTCTTTTTGTAAGTAACCTCTGGTCTCTCCACTAAAAACACACACTATAAAATGTTTTCTTTTATAATGGCCAACTTTTAGTTAGCCATTTAAAGTATGCTTTTAAAGAATGATAAAGTTGCACTCCAGCCAGGCCCCAGGCGAGGCATGTACGTGGCACCGCTAGGGGCTCGTAGGATCCTCACTGCAGCCAGTGCTTAGGGCTGGCATGCGAGTGGAACTCCCTTCATCAGACAGGCTGGGTGTGTAACCCTGCAGCAGAACTCCCTGCAGACAGGCAAGAGGCAAGACCCATCCAACTGATTCAGGAGCAGAGAACACCTTGGCCGAGTGGCACAGCAGATTCACTTCCATGGGCTACAGCAGGAAGAAGTGGAACACAGCAGTCAGACCCAAGCCATACCTACCCAGAAGAGTTTGAACTCAGTAGATCTGGTACTAAGGTAATAATACTACCAAAGCCCTACACCAAAGGTCAAAAAATCAGTGGTATACAAAATGCCAAAGAGAAGGAGCAAAATGCATTCTCAGACCCCAAGCCCACACAGAAAAAATGCAGGAGACAATAGCATAGAAGAAATTGGAAAGCACACATCTGAAATCTCTGAAATAATAGCATCTGAAGTAAAGAAACAACTACAGAAAAGTATAGAAGAAATCAGATCAGAAATAATTTCTGAAGTAAAAGAAGAAATAACTATAATGAAAGAAGTACTAAGTGCTTCTAAAGACAATGATTAAAAAAACAGAGAATAGAAAAATGATGGAATCCTTGAATGAGCAATATAGAAAAGAAATAGAATGTGTGAAGCAGATTCAAAGTGATATACAAGAAATTAAAACCTCAATCACAAGCTGGCAAAATCATTTGAATGAAAGTGAAAATAGACTTTCAAATCTTGAAGACACCATTGCAACTAGTGAAAAGACAAGAAAAGATCTGTTAAAAACAACTAGGATGGAGGAAAAAATAATTCAACATCTATACGACAATGCAAAGATGAACAATGTAAGACTAGTAGGCATCAATGAAAAAGGAGTCAGTACAAATGATACAAAAAGAATATGGGCAGAAGGAATAGCAGAAAACTTTTCAAATATGAGGAAACAATCTGACATTCAGATAACTGAAGCATATAGAACTCCAAATAACATCAACCCAATTAAAACCATACATATAATAATCAAGATCCCATAAATTCAGCACAAGAACAGTATTCTAAAAGCCACTAGAGAAAAGAAACAGATCACATTTAAAGGAAAGCCCATAGGAATAATGGCAGATTTCTCTTCACAAACCATCAAGTCAAGGAGAGCTTGGAGCAAAGTACTGCAAGTCTTGCAAGAAAACAAATTCCAACCCAGACTGATACATCCTGCAATTAATGGAAAAGTGAAATACTTCCATGACAAAGAACAACTAAAGAATTTCATGATGTCGAAGCCAACCCTACATAGATGACTAAAAGATATGCTAGAAAGGGATCAAAATGACCACAGCTCCATGAATGAGAATGAAAAGAACCCACAAAATAGGGCAAATAATTACAGGAGACAAAGAGGTATACAACAGCAGTCTTTCAATTATTCTTTTATATACAGCAGCAAAATATTTCCATCAGAATATTCTACAAATGGACCTCTCCTGCACCACATGGGTCATGATTCTGTCTAGGTCTACAGGGTGGATATCAAGGAAATAGCAGTAGCTCAGTCCCACAAGTGACACCTGGCCTCCAGTAAGCCTCATGGACACTGACCACATCTACCACACACTAGAACTTTGTGTGATGTCTTATCCCCAAACTGTTAGAAGTACTGGTCATATATTTGCCATTCCAAGTATTTTTGTTATATTTTGTTACATATTTTGTTTTATTCTTAGTAACTCTTTTTTTTTTAGTAACTCTTTACTATCATGAAAATGTTTTCTTAGCTGATATTTTTATATATATTAACCTAATCCAATGCTATATGAATACTCTGAATTGATCCCAGATTCAGGCATATGATACACTACATTCTGGTCTCTTAGTTGGACTCACAATTTAATTTTATTCTTTGAACATTGTTTTGAAGTATTTCATTTTGAATTAATTAATATTTAATATTCTGAATATTGTTTAATTTCAGTTTTTGTCTTATGACATACTGTTTCTTTGACTTACAATCTACTTATAAGACATGGTATGATATTTTCTCCTAGTATTAGAAACTTTAAAAAGTGTATTTCTATTTTCCATTGACTTTATATAAGGTTTTCTTTGTTTTTTAGACACACACACACACACACACACACGCACAAATATATGAAAAAATATGTATATAACCTGACATAAGGTTGATACTGTTTTGTGGAAATCTTCAATGACCTTTTAAATGGGTTTGTCCAATATAATTATATTTTACATAATCCCGAGTAACTATCATTTCGAGAGCTCTTTATTCTTTATCCAGGACCATACAGCAACTTCTATTGCCTTCTGGATTATGGTCTTTGTTATTTTCTATGTGCTATGTATAGAGGTATTAGAATATTTTGAGTTTGTATAACTGAAAAATATCTTACTTTTAGTTTTCAAAGGTATGTTTGCTAAGTATAAAATTCAATGAGGACAGATTTTTTTTTAGTCCTTTGAATAAATAAGTCTAGTTTCTTACCCACTTGCTTTTTCTTCCACTGTGGAATAAGATGCTATTTATTTTTGTTCTTCCATGACTAATATTTTTTCTGTGTGTAAGCTTTAATGATTTTTTTTCTTTACAATTAGTTTTTGACAATTTCATTTTTGTGTATCTTGATATGACTTTATTCACTTGGAAATGTGGTGCTATAATTTCAACTAAATTCAGAAATTTTAAATGTTTAAATATTTATTGCCTGCCTCATTCTAATTATATAAGTTTCTTGATTTTGGCACAAAGTGACCTATAAACTCTTTCTTCTTCATGTTTATTTTAGACAATTTTTATTGTTATATTCATTTAAGTTTGTAAATATTTTTTACAATGTGCAATCTATTATTAATCTCATTTCAGAAATATTTTTCTAAAATTAAAAAAAAATGATGAAATCTATTTAAGGAGTGGATGTGACTTTTATTTGCTCTGCCTCCCTCCTCTGATTTATCCTTGCTACAACTGGAGTTCCGTGAGCTTCATTGGTGACACTTCTAAGCTTTACTCTTCCTTAGCGATCTTTTCTGCCTCAGATACTAACAGTGGGCACTGAATGCTTTCTTCTTAAACATTGATAGCTCCAAAAAGTGGGTTTTGGTGGAGTCCTGTTGAGCAGACCCTGGTGTTTAGATCTCAGGGGAGAGGTCCCCTCCACAGCCACTGGATGAGGTGATGCCCACCCTACTGTGTATCTAGGTAAAATGCTGAAGCCAATATTCTAGAAAGGCAGGAGAGAAATATGTAGTTTCTCCAGAGCCCAAGAAGGTAAATGAAGTTGACAATAGTATTAGTAGTAAAGTGGCTGGGGAGAACTATCTTAGAAAAATAAAACTGTAAACGAGACTGAAATACATCTGAATTTACAAATAATATTCAGGTATTATCAGAAGACACATGCAGAGATCTCACCAGCATTATTTGGGTGTAGGCAAAAGTAAATCTCCAGAAACTCTGTATTTTCTCTTCCTATATTAAGTTAGAAACAGCCCCTACTTATTTTCCATAGGATTTTCTTGGATACCTATAAAGGGAAATGGAGAAATTCCCACAGAAGGGTCAGGAGACAGAGAAATATAACAACAGGCCTGGAATAACTCAGTTTATGAAGCCTATTAGTTTGTGTGAACAATATTTAAATTCCTAACATGGGTAGCCAGAGAAAGGGCAGCAGGAAGAGAAGTGGGCAAGGGTTTCTTAAACAAGGTCACTGTGCAAACAAAATAGATAACAAACTCATAAAATTTTACTTTAATAAATGTTATGGTAGGCAGCCAGTGGCCTAATTTGACACAGTTAATGAAGGCCACAAAGCAGTGGGTTGTGTCTCTTGGCCCTCATTCTGCACAGAGAATAAAGCAACAGCAGGAGGGGTTCCTGAAAAAAAGTTATCTGCCTTCACAAGGGCTTGGGGGTGGTAGGCCCAGAAGCTGCACACAGCGGCTGTAACCCTGAGTCTAAATATGCTCTCTGTAAACAGTGTCATGAAAGTACCCTCAGTCCGGGGTAAGATGACAAAGGGCCTTACTTTTTCACCCTAAGGAAGGTTATTAAGCCAAGATGCTGATGCTGACAATCCCATTGTCTAGATAGCACAGATAGGCGATTTTCTCTAAAAACTGTAAGCTAATGTTCACAAGATTCTAATTTTCAGTGCAACAACCAGTGTTGTCCTATACATGAAGAGAAGCTCACATTTCTCTTCAGGGGACTTTACTTTAGAATCTTAATTGTTCTTTCCCCAGTGTCACAACTCCTGTCTGCCGGGTTCCCTACTATTTCCAGAGAAAAGAATATTCCCCAAGGTCTCTTTTGATCATGCTTCTTCCTGTTATCATGTCTCTGGTGTCCCTTGTCACATCAACAAATCTGTCTTCTGCCACGATTCTTGGCTTTGGAAACCATTTTATCACCACCTTACCTTCGCAGAGACAATATGCAGAGACAATAGTTCTCATTTGTATGTGTTCTTGCTCAGACTGCCCCAAATAAGTGCCTGAAATATTTATCTGCAGAAACCGGCATAACTGTGGACAGAAGCAAGCCATTCTACAAATAGGCCACTTGCCACAAATTCTGAATTTGGTCTGACATAGAGTCAGTTTTGGAAGTTAGACCTGGGGAGGTGGGTGTTCGAGCAACGCTCCAGCTCAGCCACACTGGTTCCTCCCCGTGCTTCTTTGTATTTCTTCAAGCCTGAAGAAGGTGTGCTTTTAAGAAACATTTAGAGCTTTCAAGCCCAGACATACTCAGCTGGGAGTGATAATCCCTTCTCTGTTTGTGGGATTTGGAAAAGCTACAAAGAATAAAAAGCCATAATATTTTGACACACTGATGCAGTTTTCTCTAGGTGTGTTTGACGGAAACTTTTGGACTTTCTTCCAATTAATAAAACATAGATATATGAACATTTCGACACATCAGTAATTTATTACAATATTATAGGTAAGTATATACATGTGTATACACACGCAGGCATATGTATATTTATATGTATATAAAATACCTTATAATTTTAAAATCATATATACATATATATATATATATATATATATATATATATATATATATATATATATGTTTGTTTTATTTTATATGCTTTTTGGCACTGGGGATTGAATTTAGGACCTCACACTTGCCAGGCAGGTGCTTATGTCACTGAGCTATGCTTCCAGGCCCAGTTTTATTCAACTTTGGTTTGTTTTTTTCATGCCAGGGAGCAAACTCAGGACCTTGTGCTTTCCAAGCAGGTGCTTATGCTGCTGAGCCATCCCCCAGCCCCTGTTTCATATATTTTTAAGGTTACTCTCACATCTACTATTAAAAAAATTCATGATTAAAAATGGTTCATCAATAGCCGGGCATGGTGGCACAGGCCTGTAATCCCAGCACTCGGGAGGCTGAGGCAGGAGGATTGTTGTGAGTTCAAGACCAGCCTGAGCTACAAAGTGAGCTTAAGGCCAGCCTGAACTGCATAGTAAGACTCTGTCTCAAAAAGACAAAAAAAAAAAAGGTTCACCACTCAAGCAATATTTAAACAGTGTTATCAAATGTTTCCTCTTCTAATTAAATAGGAAGTAATTTTTAAAAATTTAATTATAATCTATACTACACTTGCTTCTAAATAAGATTTGAAATGATATATAGTATTAAACCCAAGGTAAAATAGCAACATCAAAAATCAAAGATAGGAAGCCAAGGAAAGGGCCACATCCTGTCACAGGTAGGCCAGCAATGTGCTTCTCCCAGGAGTCAGTGCTTGTGCGGCAGCGGGGAATGCCAAAACTCCGTGCTGTTCCACATGGTGCTCCTAGACCTATCTCACCAGCAGGTCCCTGGACTAATTATGCTGTTGTGCTGTTCAGAAAATGGCTAATAAACCAATTGCATTGCAATCTTCAATGATGTCTATTTTTAAAATACATGTTCCAGAGTGGGTGTGATGGTGCCCCCCCTTGTAAGCCCAGCACTTGGGAGGCAGAGGCAGGAGAACTGCTGTGAGCTAAAAGTCAGCCTGGATTGCATAGTAGAAACTCTGCCTCAAAAAAACCAAAACCAAAAGCAACCAACAAAATCAGATACCTGAGACTTCTTCAAGGTCCTTGGGAGTAGAGTTCTGGAATATGTATTTTCACATACCAACCAGGTGATATTTTTCCTCTCTAAAGTTTAGAAATCATTGCTTTATGGGGAGTGACCCCTTTTGCATAGAAATGATAGAAAACCCAGATTAAGTAGACAGAAAAGTACTCTAGTGATTGGTCCTTTTGATAGTGCTTTATCCCTTATTGTTTTTCCCTGTGCTGGAAATACCTCAAATGCCTCGTCTGCAGCCCAGACTTCAGGTGTTCCCACATGCTGCATTCCACCATCCTTTCCCCCACCTGCTCGTCTACTTTTACTGAATGCCACATAGAATCTTGACAGTTCTATGTATCTCCTAATGGCTAGTTCTTCCTAAAGTCACTGTGTTAGGGACAAATAGGCTACAATCTCTGCTTGTCTTGCTTGAGACCCATTCACTGCATTGCTGGTGTAAGACAGCCAATGCCCTATGTAGACATACATAAGAAGAATTATCCATTACTTGCTATTGAACTTTACTTTCATATCTTTGGATTATTCTCCATGTTGCAGTTATTTAATGTTTTCCCCACTCTCCAAATGCACTCAAACACAGTCAACTGTTTCTGTTAATTTTCACTTTTCCCAACTGCGCACAGTTGACAATTTCACATGAAGATATATGGAGCAGCCAGACTCATGCTTATGGTCCTCAGTTTTACACCACAGTTAGCAACCCCCCAGTCAGGAGTCATGCTGATTTGGCATTCACTAACTACCAAGAGTTTTTTTAGCTTCTTGAGAATAATCACCTTTTCCTTTAAAAATTAATATCCCTTTTTTTAAAGGACCATAAGCCATCTGTCAAAAGTATTTGCTCCATCTTTGAGAAGTGCATTTTCAGCCCTACCTCGTTCTCTCTTTTTGATCATAAACCACAGGGGGTAGAGATATAACTAGGGTGGAGCACATAACTAGCACACGTGAGGCTTTGGATTCAACACACACACACACACACACACACACACACACACACACTCTCTTACACACACACACACATATACACACAAATCACAGAACACATTCAGAAAATTTTCCATATTATTTTGTTTCTTCTATCTGTATTAGCAGGAAGATAGTACTGAAATACCCCATGCACCTCTAGGCCCAGCTCTTCATTCTGTTTACTGAAGGTTTCAAAGTTTTCGTGCCACCTCCCATTGTCCTTCAGGTTGACCAACAAGCTGGGACAAATCCAGAGAATCTGGTGGATGCAGTGAGACTTAGCATCTCACTTCCGAATATTGGGAAGACAGCAAAGCTGGTATGGCATGTCAGGTCTGCACACAAGCAGATCTGCAGCAATCCATAAAGAATCACCATGGTCTCGTGGGACTTAGTCACACAGTTCCTTCCATCTGCTTGGGTGGCTGTGAATCTCAGTCCTATGCCAGAGCCACCTCATAACAGCTGAAAGAAGTCAACTGTTAAATGTTAGGACCTTTGTGTACTGTGTGTCAAGCAGTCATTATTAAACATTAAAATAAATAAATTTATAATGAAATAGATTAAAACAAAAGTAAAAACCACTTAAACTCATAACTTCCCAATTATTATAATCTTTTCATTATCTATACTCTTGAAGTTACTTATATCTATTATGTCTGTGTGGTCAAAATCATATACAACTATACCTCCCTTCCCAACTCTGTGTTCATTGACATCAAATTGATCATTTGAAATAGGCTATGTGGATATATTTTCATGACAAAAGTAAGCACATTCTATAAATGAGGATTTAACCTAGCCCTTTCTCCTATGCCCAGATAATTGTTAATATTTACCAATATACTACTGGCTGTGAACCAATTCAGGATTAGGATAAGAAAACACAAACATGTACTAAAGAAGGGTGGGTTGAGTTTACCACCTTTATTTAAACTAGTTACACTCTCCAGAGCCAGCTTTTCTTCCAATATGGTGAAATATGCTCAAGCCAAGGCTTGGGAAAGTATAAGCTATTTCAAATAACCAACATGAATATGGCTCATGCTGATATGCTTATTCATTGCCCTTCCTTAGAAGGATGTTTTAGAAGGATTTTTTAACATAAATTTCGTATCTAATTTTTTCCATTTAAAGTTTTTGCTCTTTTTTCTATATTGTCTTTTAGATCCTATTCTACACATACGTGTTTGTGTTGTGTGTTTCTCTCTCTCTCTCTCTCTCTCTCTCTCTCTCTCTCTCTCTCTCTCTCTCTCCATGTAATATACAGTAGTTGCACTGTTACTTCTGGTGATCTAATTTTAACCTAAAATAGATATAAGCTGCATTTAGAAGCTACTAAAACACTACAAAGAAAGATTATTGAATGTCTTCAACTCAATATTTGAATTCCTAAGAGGAAATTCAAGAGGAGGTCAGCAAATAAAGGATCAGGGAACTAACTCGGCAAAACATAAACAAAGTAAGGATCCTTATGGGACAGTGATAAGGCTAATGGGAAACTGCAAGTAATCTTGGAGAATAATCAGTTTGATACAGAGGAGTTATTGTTCTTTATTTCACTCAGGATAAGTGAAGAGGATTCAACTTACAGCACTTTATAAAATACCTTTAAAAGAATTCGTTAAGAGCAAATTGTCCTCAGATTTCCCCCCCCTTAAGTTATCTTTAATCAACCATTTTAATCAATGACCCGGTAGAAGCTTAATTTGAAGGTAGAGTTTTATTACTAACAGGTCACCCCAAAATACAGTCATAGAGACAGGCGAGCTGAATTTCCCCCATAAGTGGACCTGGGCTGTAGCTTTCTCAATGTGCCTCAGAGTTCTAAGTTCATTAGAAGATCATGTTCACTAAGGATATCCAAAGTTCAGTATAGTGTAATTAAGGGAGAAAGATATGAGTAGCTAAGACACATGATACAGAATCACACACAAGCCCAATCCTGCCTAAAATTCTTTTTGAAAGTCTGTGAAGCTCTTCCTCTGGATGGCACGTGAAGGCCCCACTTCAACGTCTTTCCTACTAACTCACAAGTTCCAGTTATGAACCTCATTTCATTCTGAATCCATTTACATATTAAGATGTCCTCTGTCCAAGGTAATTCCCTGTATTTTTACTACCACTCTGATTGTAAGTTCTATCTAGGGTTCTTCTAGTATCCTGGAATTTGTTAAATCTCCTTCCATGTGTTAAAATCTTTTTAAAGCTACTTTAATAATAACAGCATGACACTGGCACAATACAGACATGGACATTAGTGGAACAGAACTGAAGAAGCAGAAAGAGCTGCAGGCATATTTAGCTGTTTAATCTTTGGTGAAAGGGTGATAAGCACGTGGTGGAGGAAAGATGGCTTCTTTAACAAATAGTGCTAAGAAAATTGGCTGTCTCCATGAAGAAGAGTCCATTTAGGCACCATCCATTTATTAAAGTAAAATCAAAATGAATCAAAGACCTATATATTAAAACAGAAATAGTCTACCAAAAGGCAAAGTAGAAGCATTAAAGGCATAAGCATAGGTGAGGACTTTCTGAACAGAATCCCAGTGACACAATAAGTAATAATTTGTTGTTCAAAAAATCAATGCATGAGAGCATATCAAATCCAAAAGCTTCTAGATAGCTGAAGAAAGGACTGAGTGAAGAGACCACCTAGAAAATCAGGGAAAGTTGGGTAACTACTCCTTGGATATAAGACTAGTATCTAAAATATATAAAGAAAAAATATATATAAAGAACTTAAAAACCAGTCCCTCAAATAAAATTCAGTCAAATATGAAACTGAGCCAGGCATGGAGCTGGATACCTGTAATCCCCACATTCACCAAGCTGAGCCAGAAGGATGACCATAAGTTGGAGACCAATCTGGGCTACAAACTAAGCTCAAGGCCTGGCTGAACTACATAGAAAGACCCTGCCTCAAAAAAAAAAAAGTAATTGAAATGAATAGATACTTCTGAAAAGAAATACAAATGGTCAATAAATACATGAAAAAATGTTCAATATCTCTTGTCAGTAGAGAACTGCAAAACCAAACAAAACTGAGATTCCATCTTACTCCAGAAAGAATGGCTATCATCAAGAACTCAAAACACAGATGCTAGTGAGGTTGTGGGGAAAAAAGAATGCTTCTATATTGTAGGTAGAAATGTAAAATAGTACAACCACTATGGAAATCAGTATGGAAATTCTTCAGAAACACTAAACATAGAAATCTACTTTATCTGGTTGTACCTCTTCTGAGTATCATGCCAAGAGAGTTGAGGATATCACATTAGAGTGACATATATGAGCTCATGTTCTTAGCAGCACAACTTACTGTACCTACAGCTTGAAAATAGGATATCCAAAATTCATTATATGACCCTTAAAAGATGAACACATAAAGAAATTGTGATATACAGTAGTGCCTCAGCTCAAGAATGTAATGTTTTCCAAGATTCTGGTTGTCACTAAATTGTAAGCATAGTAACCAAAGTCACAGAACAAAGTCTGTACCAGAATTGTGGAAAGAATTAAATTTCTGAACTGAAGCACCACTATACATATACCAAGAAGTATGACTCAGACCCAAAGAAGAATAAATTTGAGTCATTTGTAAGAAAATGGGCACACCTTGGGACCATAATGCTAACTGAATCACACACAGAAGATTAAATATTGCACAGTGTCATTTACATGGGAAAACTAAAGTATAAATAAAGAGAAAAATAAAAAAATAAGTGGTAGGACAGAGAGATAGATTTTGTAGAGATAAGAAGGACATATGGGAATGGGAGGAAACCTGGGATGGAAGAGGGGAAAAGGAAGCAAGAAGGATTAAGAAATGATATGTGTGTGTACCAATTTCCCTTAGTGAATGCATTCAGTATGTATTGCAAATGCATACTTAGGAAAGAAAAATAATACTTTTGCAACACAATATAAACCACTAAATGCATTCATTAATATTTAATGCAATTAATCATAATGCATTTATAAATTAATTAAAGCAGCCAAAATTTATTTTATTATTTTATTGAAGTACAAATATCAATGAGATAGTTTTAAGATACCTTGACAAGATGGATTGATAAATTAATACATTCCAAACTGTTTCTCATAATGTTTTGGTATTGTAGAAGGTGCAAAGCAGCCAAAATTGACTCTATTTAAACTGTGTGAGATTTAGTTTCCAACGAACTACCTCAACCCACTCTAAATTCTGTGTTCAGCTATAATAAACTACTACATTAATTTTAGTTCCTTAAAAGCACCATGGGTGCTTGGGAAGAGGATTTCCCCGTTTCTGGAAGACCTGTCTTCCTCTTCTCCCATGAAGATCCTGACTCATTGGTCACATCCCACCTGGTCTCAGTGCTGTTCCCACGAATTCCTGTAGCACTTTGTGCTTGTTCTCTTCAAGTTATCTGAATCTACCATGAAGATTTAAAATCCCTGAAAACAAGGACTATGTCATTTTCTGGTTCATCATGGCATCACAAGTTAGTGGGCAGTCATCAGTTATTGTCTATAAATTAAATAAATTGGCCGATTTAAAATAATATCACTATTGCATTCCCATCCTAACACCGGGCTATGAACGCTGCCCTTCTGCAAAGAATGGCCAAGCTTCATGATCATTTTCTGAACCACAAATGCAATCATGTCCTCTCCCAAATGTAAATTTGAGCCGACTGTGTACATGTGCCAGGTCACGCCTTTGCTGTCTTTCACAGCGGTGCTTAGAATTTTACTGGTCTTTTTGTTGGTATCTCCAAATAATACTTGTAATGTCTCCAAACTCTTTTTTCTAGTTAAAAATGATCACTTAGAACTATTACCCTGTAAGCTTGGCTTGGAGGACAGAAAAATAAATCGTGACCTGAGTTTAAATTTATCTTAGGTCTGATTCTGTGTGTTACCAGCGGCACAAACTTTATACCTTTGTGAAAGGTAACTGAAAAGCCGGGGTCGGGTTCAGGAATGTCTCTTCCCTCAAGGAACAGCAGCAGGAGAAACTCCTACTGTGATGAGTAAAATCAAACACACCTTGATTTGGAAATTGCTTGGCCCTTATAAAGCTGACTTTGTAAAGGGGAGGAGACCAAAACAAGAGTAGAAAGCCAGAGCAGGGACCTTGAGCCTGGTGAAGATCAGCTGAGTAAAATAAGGTCCACTCTGAAGTTATATATAGGCCTCACAGGGAGCGCAGGAGAGGGTCATGACGCCGAGGTCTGCGTGAAGGAAAAACGTCTTGGTATATGAGGAGCCACACTTGGTTTTATTCATTTTCTATAACGCATGAGGTACTTTAAGCTTGAAAAATAACTTTCTTATGAGTGGTTTTTAAAAGGCATGTTGCTATTCACTTAAAAATTTTTTTGGCTTTATTTAAAATTACTTTTCTGTAATAAAACCTAGGTTCCTCTCAATGACATTTCCTGAAATAAAGAGATTTTTACCAAAATTTTAAGTCCAGTGTCATAGGAAAATTGAAGGTGTATACCAAGTACTTTGGGGGCAATTATTACTAAAACATAGTTATCAGTATTCGTTCTTATGAGTAACCCATGAATTTTCCTTTTCCTTTAAGAATAAAAGGATCAAATGGTACAGTTCTTCTGCTTGTGACTGACGCTAATTAAAGGCTGATGACTAAAGCACAAGCCTGCTCTTGTCTGCCTGTTCGTCATCATAAATTTCCTTTGTTAATGATTTTAATCAAAAGTTCAGAGAAAAATATACTGATTTGATGTGAGAGAGCATTGAAAAGCAGCTCTGGAGGGGTTGAGATGCCCTCACACTGGGCTTCTGGCAATGCTCATGGACTACGGTGATGAGGAGGAGAGGACAATTGAATGGTTTTGCACTGTGGTCCAGAAAAGACGCCGCTGCACAAGCGCAGTTGTGAAGATAGACTTTGCCGGTCAGGAGGAGCACGCGCGGGTACTAGTTTTCATGTCTCATCTTGTTTTAGTCCAAATAGCAGCCCCCCAGCCCTGTGACATTAAGGTTTCTGAAGCACTTCAAGACATTGTCTTATAAAATGCCCTCATTTTAGACTTGTCTATTGAAGTCTATTGGTACTCAATTATTTCTTTGGGACTTTATTCCCCCATATGTACTGTCACCAGTGGGTTAGGCTTCAGACAAGGTTTGACAAACTATGACCTTGGGCTAAATCCAATCTACCACTTATTTTATTTTGATTTTTACATATTTTTATGTATTTGGTATAGGGTCTCACTGAACACTCAGATTTGCAGTAAACATCCTGTTTCATTCTCCCCAGTTTTGGGATTACAGGCATGTGCTACCATGCCCAGTCTCTGTGGGTGGGTTACTGTGCTTGGGGGCGGGCTTGTACTGCCTGTGGTGCCAGGGATTGAACCCCTGTCCCTGTGCTTGCCTAAGCAGGTGCTTAGTTTGCTGAGCTATCTCACTGGCCCTCTTTTAGTAAACAAAGTTCTATTAGAACACAGATGCACCTATTTGTTTACCTGTCATTGCTATCTTAACCATTTTCCCTATCTGATGAGACACAATATTCAACATCCAGAGCTTAAAGGAGGAGAGGTTAATTTGGATCATTTCAACTCACTGTCACTTGACCCCAAGGCAGAAGTGTCATGGGAGAGGGCCACAGTGCAGGAAAGCTGCTGACATCATGGAGGGTAGGAGGCAGAGTGTATTGGGAGGCACTGGGAGACCCCATCTCCATCCAGGCCCCACCTCCTAAGTCAAGGCAGCTGTCGCATCCCAGGAGCTGTCACTTCAAACACATATGATGTTTGGAGAGTATTTTAAATCTAAACCATAACAGTTGATTCTGTATTACAAATGCAGAATTGAGCAGTTATAACAAAGAAAGTATGGCTCAGAAAGTCTTAAATACATATGATATGCCTTTTTCCAAAGACTCACTGCCAAATCATAGATAGAAAATTGATGAGATTCGGGTGAAATATTTTGGCACAAAGGGCATACACCCCATACGTCACGGGGCACCATTATTTTTAAAGCTAGATTACTAGTGTACCTAGATATGGAGATGATGCTGTGTTATATAGATTAAGCTTTCTTTCCATTTAATAATCCATGAAGCAATACTTGGCTCCTCATAAAAACTCTACTTACCCCTTACCCTATGCTTTCACTTGAAGGTTTTACCACTCATGGTAAAATGATGATTTTTCCCTGAGTTAGAACATTAAAAATTTAAAATTGTCATTTTTCTAAATGTATCATTTCCTCAACATTTATATCCAGACCTAGAGCTGGTAATTTTTTGTCTAATTAGCCCTGGATCCCATAGGTAGGAAATAGTATTGAGAAATCAACATCTAGCTACAAAATATGTTCATTGACCCTACAGTGTCATTGTTTCTAGGCCCTTCCATGTCATCTCTTAAAAGAAAAGAATTCTTTAGGTTCACTTTCCATCTAAAAATCTTTTTTTTTTTTATTTATCTATCCATCTGGGGTCTTGCTATGCAGCTTAGACTAGCAGCAGTGATCCTCCTGTCTCAGCCTCTCCAGTACTGGGATTACAGGTGTGCACACCACACCCAGTTTTGGTGGCCAGCTGGGTGCAGGGCCAGCATGGCATGTGGTGCTGGGGATTGAACCCTGTTCCTTGTACTTGCCAGGCAGGCTCAACTGCCGAGCTATCTCCCCAGCCTTATTTCCCTTTTACTATCTCTATCTTACCTTTCAGACTTTATTTATTCTTTGAGGTTCATACACTAGGGAGGCAATATAGGGTTTACACATGTGGATCTAATTTATTTCATTTAACAGTATAGAATCTAATTGCATGCATTTACATATAAAACTCCCAAGTTCATCTTTCTTTATAGCTGAGTAATATTCCATTATATTAAATACCATATCTTTTTTATCCATTCTTCAGTTGATGGGCATTTGGGTTGTTTCCAAGATTTGCTATGATAAATTGTGCTGCTATAAACATGGGTGCACATATATCACTGTGGTGTGATATTTTCTGTTCTTCTAAAAGAAAAAAAAAGAAGGGGAATAGTTGGGTTGAATGGGACTTCTAATCCTAGTCACACGCCTATATCTGGTGATCTGAGCAACAAATTTGATGATAACAACATGTAACATAACAACCATTGTTAATGTCCTGTTCTGGTTTTGAAATCCTGTACCACCTTTGTTGTCTTACAGTGCTTCATTTTTGTCTTTGTTCTTGTTATTTGTTTTTGTTTCTTTCTTCTCTAAAATAAAGTTTTTATTTATGTATTTATTTATGTATTTAGTGCAGGGCCTACAGGGTCTCACTCCACAGATCAGACCCATAGTGACCCTCCTGTTTCAGCCTCCCAACCACTGGCATTACAGGTGCGCACCAGCACACCCAGGCTCAGTTGCCTCTCAGCACACGCAGGGCGCAGTGGCAGCATGGCAGGCTGGAGACTGAGCCCCTGGTCCCTGCATCTGCCCAAGCAGGTGCTTTCATCACCTGAGCTATCTGGCCAGCTCTCTAAAATAAGATTTTTTAAAAAGAAAAAAAAATTCACAAGTTTTGCTGATATATTCCGTTTGTATATAGTATTAATTTGTGTAATACTGATATCTTTTACATTGAGTATTAGTCTTGTTAACAGTAGTATGCTCATTTATATGTTTTATTGTATCATAAATATGAAATATCTCAAACTGTCAACCTTGCCACCAGTAATAAATCTAATGACTGAAGCTTAGAATCTCTTTCCAGTAGCTTTTCCCTTATAAAACATCATAAAAACACACAGAAACTTTTCAAAAAGATGAGAGCCCAATTGTTGATTCTTTCAAGTATATATGCAGGATAATTTGGATAACTGTGCTGCTGATCCCTGCAGGTCTTTTGAAAGAAGCAGTTAATGCTTCAATTTTTTCTTTTTTTATTCTTATTTTTAAAAATTTCTTTTTTTTTTTTTTTTTTTTTTTTGTAACCAGGGATTGAACTCAGACCCTTGCGCTTGCCAGGAAAGCGCTTATTCTACTGAGCCATCTCCCTGGCCCTTAAAAAATTTCTTATAACGTTTTTGTTATTGTTTTTTGAACCACTTTTGCATGGTTATGTCACCTAAGTAACTAATTTGAAGATAGCATCATGAAATACAGCAACCATTGTTGCATTTCCATTACTTTTAGTGAAATTTTGTATCATTTCTAATGCTTTTTTTTTTTTTTTACTATTTTGTGTTCCTTAAAAAGTAAAGAAAAAAATTCTAATAGTATAAAGAGAACCATTTTTACAATTTACTTGAAAAAAATTTTTGTTCATGTGATTATGTTATCTCCTTTGGGAGGAGTTACAAAAGAATTCTGTGACAATTAGAAAAATCTGAATATAGACCACATATTTTGCTCATTTTCTTAGGCATTGCAATGCATGATGAGCAAAGAGGTGATAATTCTTCCTTTTACACGAACTGTATCAAAAGAGTTGTGAAGTGCACGATGTCTTTAGGTTTTGGTCGAATGATATGACAAAACTCAGTGTGTGTGCGTGTGTGTGTGCATGTGTGTGTGTGCGTGTGTGTGTGTGTGTGAAACAGAGAGAGACAGACAGACAGGCAGGCAGACACAGAGATAGAGCCAGAGAGCCAGAGAGGCACAGAGAGAATCAGAGACAGAGACAGAAATAGACAGCAAATGATGAAGCAAATAGGGACTGGTCCAGTGAAAACATACGCCCTCCAAGAATAGCTTATACAGGAAGACTTTATAGTGAGGATGTGGATACAGGGAAACAGCAATGTATAGCTATCCTTAATATTTAAATGTTTGTCAAGTGAAAAACAGCTCCCATTTGTTCTACATGACCATAAGCAATAGAAGAACAATGTGTGCATAGTAGCTACTGGAAACATGGCTGGCCTTATTATCATAAAGTAAAGAAATAAAAAAAGAAAAATTCCATGGCTACCTAAATATGAAATACACTACCCTGAAAGTAAGTTCAATGTCAGGAGACATATATGTGCCTGTAATGCATGAACACCCAGTATGAAAGATTTTTGTTTTTCTTCCCCCACAGTGTTCTCATCATGGGGCTACAGTACAGTGGAATGGATGAGAAACAGAAGCCAGTGCAAGTTCAGAAGATGGTGCTTCCAGCTGCGCTGTTCCGGGGAGAACCAGGCCAGGTGCACAGCACCACAGCCCCTGCTGGCCTGAGGCTCACATCGGGTAGTTGAGCATCGTGTCCTGCTTGGCCAGCTCCAGCAGAATGGGGCTGTCGAAGAGCTTGCTGATGCCCATGTCCTCTCTCAGCCCTTCCCACGCCGGGTCTTGATCATGAACTCGTGGGCCAGGTGCGGGGCTGGCTGTGGCTCCAAGGGCCACATGATGATGCTCTTGTCCAGGGGGTCGCCGCGCACGATCTGCCCATGGTGGAAGACAGACAGGGAGAGGTCTTGGTCCTGTGCATGTGTGCAGAGGTCAATCTCAAAGTCAGAGTCAATGGCTGAGATGGTGTAGAGAGGGGAGCCTGGAATGAGTGCGTCCTGAGTCACATGCCCCTGCATGGGGCCAGGACAGTGTATATGGTAGACACTGAGTCTGAGGGTGCCTGTATCTCCACAAAGTAGTAGGGCTACATAAGAAGGGGCGTGGCCAGAGGGAAGGCAGAGTAGACCACCCTCCATGCTTTAGGTATGATCTGGCTCTCGCCCCAGTGCAGGGCCTCCTGGGCCACCACAGCACCCAGGATCTTAAACTTCACATTGCTAGTCAGCTCATCACAGAGGGGCCTCTCTTTGGTCTCCCATTGGAAGCCCTGAAAAATGTGTCCTTCACAGAGCCATGGAGGGCCTTGTCCACCTCCAAGGATAAGGTGTCGTCCACTAGGATGTTGGGCCCAGTGGCATCACGACCAAAGGCCCAGAGGGAGCAGGCAGTCAACAGATCCCAGTCATACTTGGTCTGGAAGAACTCGCCCAGCTTCTTCCTGTTCCATGTGATCTGCACCAACTCGTTCTTGACATCCTCTGCCAGCCCCTTCTCCAGAGGCTCGGCGATCACGGTGATCTTGTTCTTATTGGGTGTTTCAGAGAAGCACTTGAAGGAAGATGTTTCCAAAACTGTCTCACAGAGTGTGACCTCCAGGTCTGCCACCTTACTGTCAATCTTGGAGTACATCTTCCACAAGTCGTGCATCACACAGCCCAGGTAGAGCTTGCTGGTACCCAGGATCCCATGTTCGCCTGACTCCGCCACCTTGGTGGTGAGAAATGGTTAGCTCTTGTTCACCTTGTGCAGACTGTCGAGCATCTTGGGCAGCTCTGAGGGGGTGACTGGCTTCATGGTGATCTTGATCACAGATGTGGTATTGAGCTTCAAGGGCAGGAAGATCTAAGCCTCGTTCCTCTGGGCTCTGTAATAGTCACAGTCTTCACAATTGGCTGGTCGACCTTCAGTCACAACCCAGTTGCCAGTGGGAACTTGGCCACCAAGATTCAGAGACAGCCCATGGTATTATGAAAGTATTGTGAGAGATTTAAACATTAACTTCCATGACCTCTAATGTTTACTATTGAAAAGTTTGCGATGGCATTTTCCTTAAGAATATCAAAGCAAACATAAATAACAAAAAAAAGTGAGAAATTCCTTATTCCTCTAGGTTAACAAGGACAAGTTTGCTTCTTTCAACTGCAACCAATCAACCCCACCATTTACCTGGTAGCAATGTACTCTAGTCATAGACTTTCTTCTTCGTAATGACTCATTATTTTTACTGAATTGCCTATAGTGTGTTGGATATGAAAGTATGGTGCTGAAAACCGAGATTAACTCTATTTCATTGAATTTACTGGAGTTTATTGGAGAAAATAAAAATTTAATCAGTAATTACAATAAAATAGATGTTACTATTGCACAGGGAAAGTACACAGTAATGGTTTTGAAATGTGACAATAAATTTTTTGATACTTTTTCTTGTGAGATTTTTTGAGTTTAAATCTCCTTCACTGAATTGGCCTTAAAATTAATTGGACCAGTAGATAACATAGAAGTAACAGAGTATGAATTAAAAAACTAAGTCTTGAAAGCCATAAGACTTTTGTCTTTTCTGATGGAAGATCAACCTGCAAAATAATAAACCTTTACTCATAGGAATGAAGAGTAGAGAGGAAGGAGTCACGTGGCCTTCTGACTGGGTGCCAGGCAGGTGTCAAATGCAAAACAGGCAACACTGAAGGAAGAACAGGTTGGACAGAGCAAGGAATCTGAAGTGCAAGAAAGCTTCTATGTGGGAAAGCCTAGGAGGCAGCTGGCTGGGCACTATAGACAAGGAGGAGAGCACTGTGAGGTGGGTAGGAGGTGGCAGAGTGGGGAGAGCGATACAGATCCTCTTATTCTGTGTTCAAAGTAAAGGGCTCTGAACTCTGTTCCATACTAAAAAAAGTGACAGTGCTGAATGGTACTGTTTAGGTTGGAAGGCAGCAAAAATCAGTATTTGGAAATATATCACCAATCAGTTTAGTGAGTGGCCTGAAAAGCGAACAGTTTTGAATAAGCGCCAGACAGCAGAAGGCTACACCGCTGGTCTAAGCCACAGTGAGCACAGTTGTGCCACCTGGTTGTAGGACTCAGTGTATTCACTGGTGCCCTGGTAAATTCCAGGTGACCAGAAGGCTTTAGGGAACTTGTTAAGTATTTTTGTATAGTACAGGCCTTCAAAATTCCATAGTACAGTCATGTTTTATTTGCAAATTGTGATTTTTCTTTAAGAAGTAGTTCTTGCCTTGTTATTGGACCCTGGTAAGCATGACAACTGTCATTTATCAAGCAGATAAAATGTGGTATGCATCTTTGTAAGTGCTTTCCACACTTTGATGTATTCATTCCACACAACATTCATAAAAAATCTTACTTTTCCCCTGTGTTTTTTCTAGACAAGGGGTAGACTCCTGACCTTAAGACACTAGGTGACAGCAAGACTAGTTCAGCTTGGTGTCATCTGGACCAGCTGACCATACAACTAGGAGTTGTAAACAGTACAGAGTTATGAAAGCAGATCAGATGTTAAGACACTGGTAGTTTGCAAAAAAGATGGCTCACACTCCCAGCATGCCACTTTGCTTTACTGACATCCCTCTCTTAGCCTGTGTCTGTGGCCCATAAGGTATTCTTAATGACTAGCTATCCAGGGAATTAAAAAATGACCCCCACCTGTATGTCCGGCCACACACATATGCTCGCCCCAGACAGCAATAGACTGCTATATGGATCACTGTCTTCAGAGAGGTCCTTGAAAGGCATAGAGAAGAGAAATTCTCCTAAGTATAATTTCAAGAGGACAGTCCAATGCTCCTATGGTCAAGGTAAAGGATTTGTGACTGGTGAAAAAATAGATGTTCAATATATATTTTTTGAGTAAATGAATACATCACAGATAATTAGCATTTTGTGGGCAGTAGCTAATGGTATTGCCGATTGGTTACAGACACTAAATAATTGAAGATTTGGTACAAGCCTCAGAAAGATTATGTAGATGGGCCTGTTGGAACTGATCCATCATATATGAATACTATTGAGAGATGGTTGTCAAGACTTAAGAAGGGACGATTTGCTACATATATGGCAGTCTTCCTTCTCAGCAGCTTTGTACTTGCTCAGTGGATTTGTGATAAAATATTTCTAGTGATGGCAACAGAAGCCATGCACTGCCCAGCTACATGGAATTGCCCTCATAAAACCTAATCTAGTGACTGCCACTTGAGATCTCTATATTATATATTATCAGAGAAAAATTAGCCAATATTGACCAGGTACAATACTCTTTGGCCTCGCTTTATATGAAGGGAAAAATAACAGAACTTGGATTTCCAGTATACAGTAGCAGTGTTAGTTTCTGCGTATCTCTTTTTACAGTGTAAGGAGTAAGGCAATGACCTGAAGAGCAGGGATTCACTACCACCTCATCCAGATGCCGCTGTCCTTACAAGACAGTGAAATGGCCTATTGAAGCCTGAGATGCTGAAGGAGCTGTGAGAAGCTATTTTGTAAGGTTACTTGCTGTTTTAAAGGATTAGTGCCCAATATACAGTACTGTTTCTCACAAGGTTAGGACATCATTTTAAGTGATCAGTAACTTATAAGTACAAGTAGGAATACAATAACTTGTAGGTACAAGTCAGAAGAGTATTTTCCACAATTAATCTGTAATCACTTGTAAAATTTTGTTTCCTATCCATGAGACTCTGAGCATGTTTGCTTTACCCCTGTTTCCATCAGGAGGATAACAATGGGTTTAATGAATCAGGAGCTTGTACAAGTACTTGCCTTTGGAGCTTATCTTGTTAGTAAGGAATCAGGCAGACAAGGGGGTTACGGTATTGGCTCAAACAATGGACTTATCATAGGGAAAAAAAGCTGCTTTTATTTAGCAGAGGTAGGGTGAAGTAGATGGAATTTAAAGAGTGCCTTGGAAACTTCTGGTATTGCATGCCCAGTGACAAATGTAACTCTGTAGAAGTGAGTCCCTCCAAAATTAAGGTAGACGTCAACCTTTTGGGTAGAATTTATTGAGCCAAAATGTTAACTAAAAGCAACAAGCATGTATAATCCATAGTTAAGAAGGTAAACTTTACATTTGAGTTGTGATTTTGACCATTTACTGGACCAAGGACAATTTACAAAAGGAACATATTCACATTTAATGTGCTATACATATTCTGTTTTTGTCCACTTCCTTTACCCCCCTTTCTATTTATTATTTTATAGGATGTGTCAATACTAGCAGTAAACTTTAAAATCTGGTGCAGAGGCTGTGCAATAGAATAGTTCTCAACAGGACTAGAAGATAGTTGGACAAAAAATGACTGAGTTGACTCCTTTTTGGAATGGCATAAACATATTTTAGATTGTAAAATACAAAACTGTTAGTTTTAGTGTTAGTAAAAGGTAATTTTCTGATAGTTCTAAGAAAAGTATGTGGGCTGGGGAAGTAATTCAGTGATAGAGCTCTTGCCTACCATGCATGAGACATGGGTGAGATCCCCAGCATCAAAACAAATCAACAATCAACCCAAGGGGGTATGTTGATTTTTTCAACTAAAGTTGTAGACTGGGTCTAGGGATATAGTGCAACAGCATACATGCCTTCCTGGCAAGGACAAGGCCCTGAGTTCTATCCCCAGTACCACCACCCCCAAAAAAGTTGTATACTATAGAAGGTATTCTTTTTCTCCTTAGCTTTTTAGATGGAAGAAATCCTACATTAAACCAAAGTCTTTCAATGCTCCACTTGGAAGCCAGCACCATTCAGACTTTCACTACCCTGACCTGGAAGCATGGCAGTACACAAGAAAAAGCAGAGTGGCCAGTGGAAATGGCCAGAGCAAGGAGACAGCTGTGGTGTCCAGTGGCAAGTGGCTGAACTTATAGGAAAATTCATTCTGTAGAGGAAGTTGGTTACAATCTGAACTTTTTCCTAACTTCCCAGTCTATTTTTTGAAAACTTTTTACTGCAAAATTTGGCTAAGAATGATTTATGTTGTTTTCAACTAGAAGCCTAGACAGTAAGTACAAATAGATTGGACTACAAGTTTCCTAAGATTCCTCTAAAGAACTGTACAAAGTATAATCACATGACTCTATAAAATACATAATACAACATATAAAGAAAATAGTCCAGATTGCAAGCATGATCCTTTACTCCTTATAGATGTGTGTGTGTGTGTGTGTGTGTGTGTGTGGTATAAATGTGCACAATGGAAGCTCCAAAGCAAGAACAAAAATCAAGATTAGAGGCATCTGCTCTACTAGTGTTTGTAAATAGAATATCATGTATGCACCTTGTACAACAAAAAACCACTACGAAAACAATATGCAATGAATTAATTATTGAATCTGTCCTACTAATTTGATTTGAAACTGTCTCATTGCTATTTGTTCTTCAATAAAATAAAAATGAACAAAAAATCAAATGTTTGCACCCACCGCAACAGCAACATCTTGTCCAAGTTCCCATTACATTTTCCCCAACCCACGGTGCTTTATGCTTTATTTGACCATACTTACTAAGTTTCTACCTATCCATCCTTATAGCTTCATAAATCTTCACAAATGTTATGACTACATGTTCAGTATCTCTTCATCTAAAAGAGTTTATCAAAACTTCACAGCAAAGGGCTTAGTGGTCCACAGTGACTACTTTCATTTCACTCACAAATACCATGTGAGGCACTGAACGACACCGAGTCCCTTTGCATTAAGGAAGACCAACAAATCATTTACCCCTCCAATTTGGGACACTGTCAAATGAGATGTAATGCAGTTTCAGAATAACTAAATGCCAAAAACAAAAACCTTTGAAGTATCCATAGCATTAACTACTGGCCAAAATAAAAGTCTGTTGCTGGGGAGCAGAAATTTGATATAATTTATTCTAAGAAAGATCACATGTGCAGTTACCATCCCAGATTCTGCCATCTCATTGGCATGTCCATAGAACACAAAAACAGGGGTGGGCATCGAGGAGTGCAGCAGTGCTCATTTTATATTTAAAAATGCAGGATAAAGGACTTCTGAATATCACTGTCTTCCACCAAAAATACACACCTGCTGACAATTTATGACTTGAACAAGTAAATACAACAGATAGGCCAATTTGGCAAATAGTAGAAATCCAAGTTGTCTTTTTAATGAGCCATAATTCCAAAAATTGTAGCAAAGTTGTTAGGAATAAAATGAAACCACCCCAAACTAGCAGCAAAAATACGTTCTTCAATTGCTTATGGTGTGGAAGAGACCACATATGTATGTCCAGACTTGGAACACATGAGGGACTAAAGGCCCATGCCCTCTAGAATCACCCTGAGCTGTGCTGTGTCTACCTATCTGGTACTCTGCCTGCCCACTGCTATAAGCTTGCTTTATTTTTACATGAAAATGATTATATGTTGTTTTGTTAATAAATTTCTTAGCCACCCTCTGTAAATCATGCTTGCTCAACTAACCCCAGTGTAAGAATTACTATAATTGTACCAGAATAATCTGTTACCCATGCCCCAATATGTAAACATACACACCACACACACTGGCCTTGTTATCCTTGTCAGTAGGTTGAGAGTATTTGTCATTATTGCTATAGACAAAACTACCTCAGTGGATTGGAAAACAGAATGCTGTTTATCTGTGAGGTCCCATTCAGTCGTTTAAACTAAGCCTAAATTGCAAAGCGTCTCTAATGTGCACTTAAAAAACAAAATGGTTTTACTAAAAACTACATTTATTTAATGGTTCACAGAGATCCTTGATCTATCACATTTACTTGAAATGGGGATTTGGTTGACAGGGATTGAATGAACAAGAGCATTTCTGTCAGTTTGCAGAAATCTTACGCTGGGAAGCAAGGACATGACCAGTGTTTGTAAAGTTTCTGATTAAGACGTTTTACTAGACATACTTTAAAAATTCTCAAGCACTAGATAGCTCCAAATGCCCTTGGTGCCCTCCAGTGCAGCATGCTCAGATTTGCACAGTGCTAGGAAAAGACATGGAAAACAGAGAAAAACATCTGGTTTTACTACTTAGAAAATGCAGTAACTGTCAGTACTCTGATGTTGGCAGGCACCCCAAACGCACTCTAGATTAGCAAAGCCAATTTAGGCATCTGGCACTGATCTCTTTCTTCCCAAATGGCCATCGACATTTTGAACTTCAAATGTTTTCTGCTGTACCACACAGAAAAATGCTAAAATTTTGAGGAAAATGGCTTACAAATAAATAACACTTTTTACTGTAGGAAGCAATGTTTTCGCCATCTTAAACACTCATGGCTCAAGGGATGTAGAGGAGCATAGCTGTAATCCCTGCACTCAAGAGGCTAAGAAAGGAGAATCACTGTGTGTCTGAAGCCAGCTTGAGAAACAGAGTGAGTTCAAGGCCAGCCTGAAGCATATGGTGAAACCCTGTCACACACACACACACACACACACACACACACACACACACACACACAGCTTCACAGGCACTGGCATCTAAGTGAAATATTTAATGCACTGAACTCAGGTCACATGTTCTTACTCTAGCTGCAAAGGAGGCTAAGAAAGTAAGTACTGAACTTTGGCTTATAGCAGGGATTTCTTCAAAAGAAGGGGTCTCAGAGCTAAGGAGAAAAAGTCTGCCTGCTAGTGATTTTATAAGGCTGGCAGAACCTACAGGTAGACCACAGTCCACACCTCCATTGCTGGGAGGCTGCTAAGGTGTATCCACACGCCCCTTGCACTCCTGTATTATCTGACACGATATCCATGAATTATATAGGAGGCTGTTCTGCAGCTGAAATGTGACTAGTCCAAACTGAACTGCACAGAAAGTGTATAAACCAGGCTTAACACATATTTATTATGGAAAAATATAGAATAGCCCAGTAATAACTTTTATTATGGCATATTGAAATGGTAGTATTTCTTTAAGGTATACCAACTTAAACAAAATATACCATTCATGTCATTCCCGTTTCTTTTTACTGTTCTTTAATTTTTAAAAATTAAGTCTATTAATACATTTTATATTTTTATATAAAATATAAAACATATTATTTTCACAACTTTCATACAATTGACGACATAGAGGGCAGTAAAGATTGTCATGCGTGTCACATGTACACATATCAAAAAGTCTCATTGAATTAAAAAACAAAATGAAGGATCAAGAACAGTGGTCTGAAACCTACTCGATAGGATTTTAGGACTTAACAAATAACAAGAAGTGTGAAGTTTCAGACAATAGCAGTGCTGACAACAAAAAATAATAAACACAAGAGCACACCTTTTCACATTAAAAACAGTAAAACCTACATAACCAAAACCCAAACCTAAACAGTAATACAAAACAATGAAAAAAAAATCAAAGTCAAGAAGCAGATCAGATAAATGAAGATCTATCAATTACATACCTATTTTAAAGAAAGATCCAGTAAGATTTATCAGTAAGATTTCTTAGTTCTCTTGTATACTTCTCTACAATTAGAAAAGAATTTATCATTTAACAATGAAAATATGATTTAAATGACTTTTTCTTTAAGATAATTACAGAATTTGTAATTATCAAATGTACACAGATGCTTATTTTATAGACATATTTAAAACTAAGGTGTATAGTATAGAATACCTTTTTTTGTGTAGCACATGATTTCTCTCATTTCCCTACATTTACACTGATAAGGACTTTGGCAGCATCTACACTGAATTCTAATGTTGCAGAAAATTTATTTCTAAGTCAATAAGCCATAAAGCCAGGATAAAACATTATTTATGATTCATAAAAATAATTGTGCTTCTGAGGCACAAACCATAGAATTACTGAAATTACCATCTGGATAGAACTTTGAAGATAAACCAATCAATTGACAGATGAAGACTTATATAGCATATTGTTGGATTTTGCTTCCTAATCCAGTCTGCCAGTCTGTTTCTTTTAATTGATGGATTGAGTCTGTTTACATTGGTGGTTATAATTGAGACATACTGACTTATGTTTGACAGGTCATTTATCTGCTGTTGTATACTCTTTTTCTCCTGTGTTTAATTGTGTGCCCTATTTGGTGGCTTCTTTCCATTCTCATTCATGGAATTGTGCTCATTTTGATCCCTTCCTAGAACATCTTTTAGTAGTCTGTGTAGGGTTGGCTTTGTTGTCATGAAATTCTTTAGTTGTTATTTGTTATGGAAGTATCTCACTTCTCCATTAAACTTGAAAGAGAGTTTTGCAGGGTATATCAGTCTGAGTCGGAATTTGTTTTCTTGCAAGACATGTAGTACTTTGTTCCATGCTGTTCTTGACTTGATGGTTTGTGAAGAGAAATCTGCCATTATTCTGATGGGTTTTCCTTTAAATGTGATCTGTTTCTTTTCTCTAGTGGCTTTTAGGATACTGTTCCTGTGCTGAATATCTGGGATGTTGATTATTATAAGTCTGGGAGTGGTTTTAATTGTGTTGATATTATTTGGAGTTCTATATGCTTAATTTACCTGAATGTCAATTTGTTTCTCCATATTTGGGAAGTTTTCTGTTATTACTTCTGCCCATATTCTTTTTATATCATTTGTATTGAGTCCTTCTTTCTCATTGATACCTATTAGTCTCACATTGTTCATCTCTGCATCATCTTACAGGTCTTGAATTATTTTTTCCTGTATCCTAGTTGTTTTTAAGAGATCTTTTCTTAGCTGCAATGGTGTCTTCAAGATCTGAAAGTATTTTCACATTCATTCAACCATTTTTGACAACTTTATTTTCTTTCTTTTTTTTTCCCGAACCAGGGATTAAACTCAGGCCCTTGTGCTTGCCAGGCAAGTGCTTATTCTACTGCGTTATCTTCCTGGCCCAGTTTTTCCAACTTGCGATTGAGATTTTAATTTCCCGCATATCACTTTGAATCTGCTTCATGCATTCTATTTCTTTCCTGTACTGCTCATTCAAGGATTCCATTACTTTTCTATTCTCTGTTTTTCATCTGTGTCTTCTTTAGAAGCACTTAGTAATTCTCTCATTATAGTTATCATTTCTTCTTTTTTTTTTTTTTTTTTTTTTTTTTTTTTTTTTTTACTTCAGAGGTTATTTCTTTTCATTCTCAGGTTCCACAAAAAAAAAAAAAATTATTTCTGATCTGATTTCCTCTATACCTTTTTTGTAGTTGTTTCTTAACTTTAGACAATATTATTTCAGAGATTTCAGGTGTGTGATTTCCAATTTCTTTTATGCTACTGTCTCCTGAATTTGTTCTAGGTGTGCTCGGGGCCTGAGACCGCATTTTGCTCCTCCTCTTTGTCATTTTGTATGCACTGTCTTCTGAACCTTGGTGCAGAGCTTTGCTGCAGTTACTTTAGCACCAGGTCTGCATCTACCAAGTTCAAACTCGTCCAGGTAAGTGAAACTTGGGTCTGGCTGCTGTGCTCCTCTTCTTTCTCCTCCAGCCCTTGAAAATGAACTCGCTGCGCCATTCTGGCAACATGTTCTGGATTAGCTGGACGGGCCTCCCTCTAGCCTCTCCACAGGGAGTTCTGCCCCAGGGTTCCACACCAGGCCTGCCTGGTGGAAGAAGTTACACACACACACACACACACACACACACACACACACACACACACACCTGGCTTGGGTGCTGGCTGGAATAAGGATCCAGCGGGCTGAAGGGCAGTCCCACACACTCACTGGGCCTGGGTGCTGCCTGGAATGAGGATCTTTTTTTTTAGATGTAGCTACCAGAAAATTTAAAGTTACCTATGTGACACATACTGTTTATGCTGGACAGCACTGTCTTAGGTGCTGGGGAGGGAGAGGACCTTGAAGACTCAGAGGAGAGGCAGAAGATGCCGGCAGACCAGGAAGCCCACTCTCAGCTCAGGGGAGGTTGCCTTGGGCCCAGCTGGGATTGCAGTCTGTACCTTATCCCAGGAAGAGACGGTCTGAACTAAGGCTGTGCTGGAAAGAAAGCACTTGAGATGCTCTTACGCAAGAGTTTGCACCTGTCTGCTCCACCCTGCACAAGGGGGGCTCATGGGGAGACGCAGATCAGGTACTGAAAACCTGCAAAGTTGCTATTCTTCGTATACTTGGGACTACTGCGAGGATTCAATCTCAGCACAAATGAAGGTCTATAGAATTGATACCATATTTCATACAAATTGTGAAACTTGCTTTCTTTTACCATCATCCATATCTTAGTATTAATTCTCGTTAAAGCAGGGGAAACCACTTTGCTTTGCAAAACATTTGAAAAGTAGTATTAAAGTGGAATACTCTTTAGCAATAAAAAGGAGAAATCAGTGATGTATTCCTTGACATTAAGCCTGAAAGACATTACACGGAGGAAAAGATCCAAGTACATTCCATTTGCCTATAATTTCCAGAAAAGGAAAATCTGTTCTGGCTGAAATAGATTAGTTATTTTGGCTGAAAGGGGTATGATGGAAATGACCTGTAGGCGAGTGTAACAATCATTACAAACAATGAACTTATCATAGGTTTTAAAATTAGTGAAATAAGTTGCTCTTCAGCAATAAAATTTATTAAATGTCTATTAGTGTTTGGCACACTGAATTTCTGCATAGTTTTAGGAAAAGATGTGGAGAATGGAAGCCTTTAAGAAACAGAAATGAACAAATGACATGGCATTTGGTAAGCACCCTGACATCCACCCATCTACTGTTAGACAGCAAAACTGAAATGAAGCTATTTAGACATTAGATCGTCAAAACATCATTTTAAATTTTGTAGAATGTGGCCAGAGTTACACAGAAAAGAAAAAAAAAAGCCCACAGTATTCAAGTATATTTACTGCCAAATAAGAGATCTGAAACTAAAACAACTAAAGATTTCAACCAAAAGGCCACAAAAACTCATGTTCACGATTATGTTTCTTTCTTTGTTTTCTCTCAAACTATCTCCCATGAAATAAGTCACCAAAGAAAACTAATGCAAATACTTCATAAATACTTGTCATAGTTCATATCCCTTCTTGTCCCTACTGAAATTTTCTTAGGGCAGGAATCTTTTTCACAGACTCTAATGAAAGAAACTTACAGCTGGCTTCTTGGTTACCAATTTCTGCCCATTCCACAATAATTTCCAAATTTTCCCCAGAAAAATCTATGAAAAATTATGAAGGATCTCAGAGAAGGCTAGAACTAGGGAGATATTTCAGAACCACATGCTTAGACTGGAAAATAAATTTGATGTATATGTCAATTCTGAATGAGATTTTAATGCAAAAAGCCAAAAGGATTTTTTATGTTTATATGTTATTTATTTATTTATATATTTTTAAAAAATGTATTGACTGCAGGGCCTACAGGGTCTCACTATGTAGGCTGGACTCATGGTGATCCTCCTGTTTTCAGCCTCCCAAGTGCTGGGATTACAGGTACGCGCCACCATGCCCAGTCTCATTCGCTGTCTCAGTGTACCCGGGGGTGGGGCTGGCACAGCATGCCAGGGATTGAACCCTGGCCATTGGACTCTGCTTAAGTAGGTGCTTTAGTCTGCTGAGCTATCTGGCTCGCCCTCCAGTGGGATTTTTAGATGAAATTTGATTTAAAATAACTATTTTTGAAAAGAACAATGGGTCCTACTAGATAGCGAAATAGAATGATTGAAACAGCATGGTATCACATAGAAATATAAATGCAGATCAGCTTTCATTTAATCAAATGGGTATAAAAGTATAATTAGAAATATAATGGATAATAAATATTGTATTTCAAATAAGTTAGTAAGAATAAATCCTTAAATAATCTTTATTGAGATAGTTGACTACCCAATTAGAAAAAATGGAATTCAAACACATAGCTCACATCATTCAGAAAAACAAATTCCAGATAGCTACAGAGCTGATTTTTAGGAAAGGTATACATACTATATATTCGTTTAAAAGGAAGTTAGGTTTGTTCACAGGGATCCTACGTATCACTGTGAAGTTTTGCCTTATAGAAATGACTCTCAGCCACAGGTTTACGTAGAATGGTGTCTAGTGTTGTCTCTGTTTTCCAAACTTTGTGCCACAGCTCAAAAGAGGAGCTTTTTCCCAAGCTGTCCACTAGAAACAGAAGCTTCTGTGTGTTCTTCTGCCGGAGAAGGCCACCTTTGCTAACTGGAACAAAGACCTTCTAGGCTAGTAGCAACAAAGAGCAGTCTGTAGTAAGCAGGCAATTTGTATATACGTAAGAACTTCAAAAAGTGTTATACGAGCATGCCCTCCTGCTGCAAGTCACACACTGACTGTCTCCCCCCTCCAAGGTAAGGGCATTTGAGACAAGGCTTTGGTAAGGGGATTAGTGTCCTGATGAGAAAAAAAAAATAACAGCAGAATGCCTTGCTGTTAACGTGTGCTACCTAAAATGTTTTAAAAGCTTAAATATTTTCAGAAAAAAATTATGGCAGAGGCATCATACATTTTAAAAAGGTTAAGTGATAGGAATCATTTATATTTGAGGAATACTTATCATGTTCCAAGGACAGTATGTTGCAATCACTAGATCTCTGCAACAATCATATGAGTGCATAGTAGATGTTATTTGTGTATGTATGTATGTATGTATGTATGTATGTATGTATGTATGTATTTATGCATCAAGAATTGAACTCAGGATCTTATACTTGCCAGTCAGGCACTTGTACCACTGAGGAATATTCCCAGCGTTGAATAGAGTATTTATAATTTCACTGTACAAACCAAAAAACTGAAGCACTGAGATATTAAATAACTTACACGTGTATGACCTAAAGTATAGAGCTAAAATCCTAATGTTAACTATCTGGATCTAGAGCCTGCCTTCTTTACCTTAATAGCATATTGAGAAAGGATTTAGCAAATTAAGTGGTTAGTGGAAACTTTGTTAGAAACAATTTCAATACAATGGAAAGGGCAACAGACATACTATAATACATTGAGAAATGAAATTCAATAAACTAAATTACTGTATAAAGATATTATAGTCAATCACATGAAACTGCTAATATGCAATAATCTTTCACCTCCAAAAGGGAAATTTTTACATTGTTGAGCTATCAGATTATTTATGAATGTCATTTTTAGGAATCATAATCTTTAAAACTACAAAGAGGAAGTAAATGACAAGTTTTCAAACCCTCTGTACCCTGAAGACAGAACTGGAAACTATTTCAAACCTTCTTATTTTGACATAAAAATGTGCTTCTAGTTAAAATAGGAAGCACAAATTTTGTGAATTGTATTTCACTATGACAGGAAAATGTTTTTAACCAGTCAACCAAAGTTCTCGGTGCCAAGATGGCTACAGAGGAGCACAATTTCTGGTTATTGTCAGAAGCAAAAGCTATCAGCAGTTTTTATGAGTTGAACTCTGTATCCCTTAATCAGAGAAAAAGGACTGTCCTTCTGTTTTCAATATCACAGTTCTCCTGATTAATCCTTGGATACATCCTGGTATTTTAGCACCTTTATTCACTGATTTCCCATTGCCATGCCTGCACTGGGCCTGTAATTACCCAAGTCTGCAGTACTTCATCATAGAAGTTGAACAAAATAGATCACTGACCCTTAAAAGCTGATCAACTCGTTTAGCCCTCAGATACTACCCAGTTCACTGTTCCAGAGGACAAAACATGGCCCCGTGGAGATTAAATGACCTGACTTTCCCAAGGTCACACACTATCCAAAGCAGAATTAAGAATAAAAGCCTGCTCTATGCCTCCTAGTCATTAGTACTTTTTTCTATGCTGTAAGAGCTATTTTTTTTTCCTCTTATGTAAGGCAGATTAATCTGATTTTCTTTTTCTTCTATTCAGCTAAAGTTCTGAATCAGCTAATCTTGATAATTACAGGGACAGGAAGCAAGAGACTGAAATGACTCTGTAATCAAAGCAGCTCCCTGCTATGAGGGATGATTCTATTAGAAGCACGTCTCTCAACGCTGGGACTCCACATCTGTTCTGTTTTGCCCACCCCTTTTAATTCCTGCGGCTTTCTTTTCTTTTCCCAGAACAGTTGTACACTGCCCACCCAGTATTTTGACCCCTGCCCTTCCCTTGCCCCTCACTGTTTAGCTTTTGGGTTTTTTTTTATTTCCCTGTTCCTGAAGCGCCGCATGGCCCGTGTTCTGGTGTCCACGTGGATACTGACTGTACTTGTTTGTCTGCGTTCTTGTGGGTCGCCTGACCTCCTAACCTTGAGCCTCACTTTCAAAGTATTTTTGTTCTCTTAGTAGAAAATGATGCTCAACTCTAAACTGCATGGTAGACTGGGCATGGTGGCATGTGTCTGAAATCCCAGCACTTGGGGGGCTGTAAAACAGGTGGATCACTATGAGTCTGATCTAGTAGTGAGACCCTGAACACCCTGTAGACCATTCCCTAAAATACAAAAAAAATAAAAAATAAAAAAGGTGAGATCTAAACTTCATGGTAAATGTCATTTTCACAAAGGATATCTTTATTCTGGAATAAAGATCACAAGCTAACATTTATCTGTAACTTCTGATTGACTCTGGAATCTTGTAGACTAAAATTTCAAATAATTGTCATGAAGGATACTTGATACTTGCTTGCTATGAGTGAAACTGCTGAATAACGTTGTTATGTCTTTTAATGTTATATAAGTTTGAAGGGTAATTTTATAATAGATTTTAATTTTTAGGGTTCTTTCAGTTTCACTTCAAAATTAAACAGAAAATAATGACTTTTGGGCAATTTTCACATAGTGTCTAATTTAGACAAATACATTTGAGATGCCTACCACTCAAAGGAAACAAGGCATGTGATCTGAGTTATGAAATGAGAGCTGTGGAAAGACGACTAGCTCGTTAAATGAGATGGCTATGCAAGTTACCAACTTATTGTCTCTCAGCTCTACATCCACCCTTCCTTATCTGCTATGTGAAAATAGAGCTGGATTCCCCCTATCTCCTTGAAGCTGGCAAAAATATTTTGCTGCATTAGAAAAGGGAAAGGATACTGCAGTATCTGTAGGAGATAATAGGTGTCATGTTGGTCCTTGACGTTCCAATAGCAATAGAAAGCTGATTCATTTCTCATCAGAGTTCAGAGGCGTGTCACAGATTTCTGTTGAGTCTTGCAAGCCTTCCAGTGGTGACTCTCCAGCTCGGGCCTGCCTGTACCCAGGTGGAGCACCTCCAGCTCCACCCGAGAGCTTCTCACCATGCCCTGGGCCATCACCACAGCTTCTCCACGAGGCCCGAATCTCAGCCAAGGAGAGAAAGGCACAGCTGGGAACCTGTCTCTTCCAGCCCTGGCACAGATCCTGGGGTCCTCCCCTCTGCTTTGCATAACAGGAATTTTCTGGTAAAGTTTCTAATCCTCAATACTAACCTTTTCCTATTCAAATCACAATGCTGTCTGTATTTTCTGTTTGGCCCTGATTGATACAGTAAAGTTAGAAAAATAATTTTAACCTCTCATTGTACTTAAGTAAAAAATGAGGAGATCTGACTGTATAATCTCAAAATGTCCTTTCTAGCTCTAAAATTATGATTCTAGAATATTTTTCATTCTCAGAGTGAATAAATATATTACCAGGACTGACCGGCTCTGAACCATTTCTCCCAGCCTCAGCCACAGTAAACAGACCTTTCTGCCTATAAAAATAATGTTTTCCTCTTGGGTCAAAATATTGTCACAGCGGCATCCAGAATCATTTCATGCACGCAGTGAGCAATCAAATGCTATAATGCCTTCGGCGAGAGCTTTAACTAGGGAGTGATCTGAGGAACAAAATGGAAAACTAGAGGTTTATGTATGAAAGGGAGAGTTTGAAATACATTATAGAAATCACTTTATCCATTTGAGAATATAAATATTGAATGGCTACATTAAGTATAAAAATGTTCCCCGATACTGTTTATCTTAACACGTCACAGATGATCCCATGCACAACCTCCATTATCATACAGTTTCAAATCTCTGCTACCTTTCTCTGTCTTTTATTGATTGTTCAGCCATTAATTTCTTCAGTTCTTCTAGACGCTGAAGATCTCTCATTTCCATTTCTTGCCACTTCATTTCTTTCTTTGCCCAGTATTTTCTTATCTATTGCATAAATGTTACATAAAATTTAAATTAACAACAGATAAAAACAAGGGAGAAAGCTATAACATATCCATTGGTTCACATAGCAAAGACTGAATGTAAATGGCATTTTATCTTTTTCATTTTTATAACTGCCTATAAACACATTGGCAACAGAAAACATAAATGAAAGCACAGAGGCACATGTTCTGGCAAACGTCATGGTTTAACAACTGATGAAGCAGAAACATAACTTGTGCTGAGTCCCCAAGTTTTAATCTGTGGCTCAAATAATTGGCTTTCAGGGAACCACAGTAAAAGCATGTCACTGTCTCTAAAGTGTATGATCTACCTGTTACTCAAGAATATTTTTATCCTCTTATGGTAATGCAGTCCTTAACAAATATAGTACTAAAACTATTTTTACTCTAAAAGCATGGGTTTATTTATGCTAATGGACAGCAGGATGTTGAAAGCTTTATGTCTCTGGGAAACTGGCAGGAGGTAGGTGGGCGGAAGGAGGAAAAGAACAAATTAGTAGATTGTGGTGTATGGTCCTCCTGATTTACACGGTTAAATAAAGGTCAAGTTATCAAGATCGAAGAGCTGAAAGCATTGTTCTTCCCAGGCCTATTTGACCTCTTCCCTCTAGAAATAGAGGCAAAGTTAGAGAACTGAGGTGGATGGGTACTGTTTTCAGGGAATTATGCAAGATTCCACGGTGTCAAGCAATGGAGTGTGTGTGTATTTGGTGGAGCCCCATTCTACGCTCCGGCTCACTCCATCGTGTGTGGGTAGAGAATGGGTCTTGCTGCTCAGACAGAGCGAGACCTCACGGGTGAACAGCAGCAGGTGGTGGGCAGCAGAGAGACCGGCGGAGAGGCTGGGGTAGCCTTCCCCTAATGTGGCCTCTGCTCACAGGCCTGAGAAGTTACTTGGGGGCCCAAGTTGCCTAGCAACATGGCCACTGCTTCCTAGGAGATCCATAAGAAAGAAGCATCCCAGGTACCTGGCAATGGCTAGAGCTCTCTGTAGCCACAAAGCGACATCACTTTGATCTTAATGACTAACTTCATGAGCTCAGTGTCCAGGGAGGTCCACTCCAGAGATGAGTGAGGTCTGCATTTAGGGAGAATAGAGAGCAAGCTGGAAAGGAAAATGTGAGCGATGGGACTGGGGGGGAGAGAAGAGACAGTCTGGCAAGGTGTTTTCAAGAGTCTTAACTAATACATTCCAAGGATTCTATTAACATCAAATACTTGTTAACCATGATTATATTACCTCCATTAGGGGATTATAAGCAATCTCTATTCTTTATACCTTTCTAGATTGCCTTATTTTTATTTCTAATAAACATCTTTCATTTTTAGGATGAAATCTAATTCAAAACTTAATTTTAAAAAATAGATACTGAAATAAAGAACTTTTTTCTATGGATTGCAACAGACCAATACATGTTCCCTTACTCCTTGAACAAAACCACTGGTCCCATTGTAGACTGTCCCTTGACTAAGCAGACAGACACCAGGCTACTTGGATTTGAAGAATCACAGGGCCAATTATTCCTGTTCTTTACTTTCTGGTACAGTCAGTTGATATTGCAATGTGATTTCCATTCTCTCTCTGTATCTCTTTCTCTGTCTCTGTTTCCCCCTCCCACCTTCCCTCCACCGTCCCTTTCTGCTGCTCCTTATGTACTATTTTGCAGTACTTTCCACTGGGCTTCTTGGAGCCTTTCTGTTGTCCTGCCTAAAACCCTTCACCACTTCAATCTACACAACACTATTTCCTTGGTTTAGCTGAAATTCTTTTGACTGAAGGATGCTCATATTCTGATACCTTTTGTGTCAAAGGTCAGGGAAATGGTTCAGGCATTTTTCTCCTTATTAAGTATTATTTTAAGATAATGTATCTTTCCTTGTGACGCTCCAGCTTCCTTTGGTGTTTCGCCTCTGGGTGAGTCACCCTTTACCTGCCCTTATCACTGGCCTATATGGATTTCCAGGCCACTTCCAGACACTTAACAAGAATTCAGACACCTGAGTCACCTCCTTCTCCATCACAGGTACCCTCCTCATTCTCAGATAACATTAGCATCTGTCTGAACTCTCCTTCAGCCTGTTATTCTCACTATTTCATAACTTCTCTACTCCAGGATGGGGAACCACCTTCTTCTCTGGGATTTTATTATAATTAAAAACAGCTCCGCTCCTGAAATCTGAGATTACAGCAATAGACTCTGGCCAGAGCTGCCCACTGCCCACCATCATCCCTAGGCTCTGGCTGCGAAACACTATGATGTTTCCCAAGTATAACATGAGCTATGTTATGTACCAGTGTGCTGTTCACATTTATCATCAGGTTCCCTAATACCTGGGTCACATCTGTCACCTCGTAGGATTTAATGAATCACTATTGGCAAGTGGAGCTTCTTCATTTCTTTGGTCCAAGAATAACTAAGTTGTGGATGGGAACAAGGCCAGCAGTTTTATTTGCAGGATGGTAAAACTGAGCTGCATCCTTCCCTAAGGACAGCTCCATTCATTTTTCATCAATTAATAGAAGCAGGAAATTTAGATCAAGCGTTATTAGCTTTTGAAAGCCTCAATTTAAAGTCAAGGCTAAGAGTATTTAACTAGCCCTTTGGGATATGCATTGAGACACAGATTTTAAATGCACCAATTTAGTCTTTTTGAGTTATTCTTAAAACATTCTAGTGACAGGTCAGTGGATGTAATGATTTGAATTTAAAATGGGTCCCCTGACTTCTCCATGAGATTTCTACACAAGTCTTCTTGGTTTGTTTGTTTGCTTTGTTTTTTGAGACAGTCTTGCTGTACAGTTCACACTGGCCTTGAACTCACTAGGTTCAGGCTGGCCTCAGAGCAATCTTCCTGTCTCAGCCTCCTGAGTGCTAGAATTGTGGGTGTGCACTACCACACTTTCAAACAAACCTTCATTTTCTCCCATCTTGTCTTACTGATTTGTACTGAATGTAAGATGTTCTTTTCTATAGTCCCATCTTTTGTTCATTTTAGTAAAGTAAAGCCAGTAAAGTTGTAAATAGAAGAAACTATTTGCCATGTAGATTTATGTGCCAAACAATGCTGTTGCGAGTGTTAAAAATCTTTTTTATATCCTACCTGATTTTTGTAATCTTCCAAACAATTTGTTCTTTATGCAAAACTCCACTACTAAGCATAATAGTCACGTATGAGAATACAGCAAAGTTTAACTCTAAAAACTTAGGCTAATATTACACAATGATTAAATTTAGCATGAAATAAGAATTTCTTATGGAGACGCAGAAAGCAGGAGGTTAGGGTAAAGCATTTAATGGGGAAAAGAATTAGCTTCCAATTTCAAGCTATCTGTGTAATATCAAATCTTTGAACAAGTAGACTTGTGTACATCATTTCCAGGCCATTGTCTCCAGAGCTATAATAACTTTTTCAGCAGGAGGCCATGACATGTAAACAGATATACAGAAGACATAAAATATGAAGCTCAAAGCATCCAGTCCCATCCACTCTAAGTAATAAAGATAAAACACATTTTCATTCTGTATTCCAGATTCCAATTTCCTTCTCTAGTTCCTCTACTTAGCCAGAGATCACCTTTCTATTTTAGGTGTGGAATATGTACCGTCATACAAAAAAGGATACTGGTGTATAAGAATACATAACAGGACAACTTAAGACAAAAATATTGGGTTTTTTTACTCTATATTTGTAAAATTTCATTTCATTAATAACAGTGATGGTATCTGTGTAATATAAAATAATCACTTTCCAGGCAAGCACTTATTCTACTGAGAGCTATCTCTCCAGCCCCCATGGTCCCATCTGTTGATGCTTGATTTTATTTCTTGTGCTGTTGAGGTCCTATTCAGGAAGTCTTTGCCTGTGCTTTGGCTTCAAAGGTTTCCTCTATGTTGTCTTAAAGTGATTGCAAGATTTTCAGTCTCATAATGAATCTTTGGTCCATGTTTATCTGTCTTTACTAGTTCAGTGTGAGAAAAAAAGGATCTAGTTTCAGTCTTTAGCATATGAGCAGAACCATTGCTGAAGATACTTTTTACTCAATAGCATGGTTTTAGACTCTTTGTCAAAACTCAGGTGGCTGTAGGTGCACGAGGCTCTGTGTTCTCTGTTCTACTTCACTGATCTGCACATCTGTGTTTGTGCCAGTAGCATGACGTGTGTGTGTGTGCGTGTGTGTGTGTGCGTGTGTGTGTGTTACTATGGCTTTGTAGGATAATTTTAGATTGGGCACTGCTCTTTTTGCTCAGGATGGCTTTAGCTATTTTCTGGGTCTTTTCTGAGCTCAATTGAATGTTATGATTTTTTTTTTTCTAATTCTGTGGTGGAAGTCAGTTTTTGGCCACCATTCTGCCAATTTATTTGAAGTTAATATACCTGTCGGGCCACAATCCAGATTGTTCACACTTCAGTTACTTATAAGGAACTTAAATTTAAATTTCAGACACTAATTTCTGGTTAATAAACAAGCTCATAATTTCTGGCAAAGGGTAAATTATCATATTTTTGCTAAACAATTAGGTAAGAGCATCAGAGTAAGAAAACAACTAGCCAAAATGTTAAGAAACCTTTTCAGGACAAATAACCAAGGAAACAAATATGTCCAACTATGTTCCTCACAGTCTTAAAAGAGTAAAAAAAGAAAAAAGCTAGTAAAAAGTATAAGCATTCTAAATATGATATTGGCAAAATCTACTATTGCTATGAAGCACTATGTACCCAACAAAAAATTATATGTAGAAAAAAGAGGGACCTATGTAAGATATATTGATAAATGGGAGAAATTATGTTAAAAATAATATAACTGTATAGGAAGAATGCACAGTCAATGTTAAACTTCTTTTGATAATATTTTAAGTCTGGTGTGGTTTTTATTATATTCTTTATGCTTATTTATATTTCTTAAACTACTTAAAATGGGCACAAAATATTTTATGATCACATAATTACTTTTAAAAATCTGATCTGGAAAGTCGACAATTAGGAGATGCATTCAACAGATAGGACTATTTGCTCTTCAAATTTCCAAACTGTTTGTGTGACAATCAAATTTCTATTAAGTATTTTCACTTTTATGACCTTGCATGTGACATCATTATCACTTTCTGTATAAAACTTTTAAATAATAATGCATTAGTTTTATGTTATCAGCCTTAAAACATACTGATGCAGTGTCATATAGAGATTGACTTAGGCTCTTACAAAACTTATATCCAAAATGCTATCCGTTAAGTAGGCTGCACACTTTCCTTGAGCACAGGCTGTTGGTTCTTGATGTGCTGGTGCTTTGTATGTTATCAGGAGCAAGAGCTAACTGCTTTTCTTTTACCGTGCTCGATTCAAACAGCCTTCTTTATTCTTGGTTTGCTGGCATAACTATACTATGCCCCCAATTTCTCATTCTTCTACTGATTTTCTATTTTAATGGTCCTTAATAGGAAACAGATGGTACAACCAAAATTAGGAGAGAGAAGAATATAATGAAAGAACCATTGGAAAAGAAGGGTTGGAATGCAGAGCGTTCCCAAGGCCCATGCAGTGCTGCTCTGCTTTTCCAAGAAGGCGGGTGAGAAAGACCCTTGGCAGGAGCTGAGACTTGCGGTGGAGGACACAGTAGCTAAGCAGGGGGACAGCCCTCTCAACCTCACTGTCCTCCTTTACCTTGCTCTCCTACTTCTACTTTGCCTGAACCCAGTCATGAGGGAGACACAGGAAAACCCTCAGGCCTTGGGTCAGGGTGACAGGTGGGTATTGCCCAAGGAAAGACACCCAGCACAGTATCACTAGTGCCTTTCATTACAAGTGTTTTGGAACTAGGTAAAGTCTACATGCATAAATAATATTAATTCCTTATAAGCAGTGTTCGCTTTGGTCACTTATGTTAGCATTTTTCTATAGCTGAGCTGCCTACTCAAATTGGCACTAGTCAGCTATTTTCTGCTGTGATACAGCCCTGTGTCCTTATATGGATGAGTCAAGAAAGCATTGTGGGATAAACACATTAGTTATCTCCTTCTTAATTGAAATGCCAGGTGGATTAAAAAATAACTATCATGTCTTCTTTAGAGGAATGTCTACTTTCAGTACGAACTTTGAAATATTACATAATGATCATGTCATGTGTTGATATTGTTAAAATGAATTTGTCTGTAATCCTGTTTAATTTCTCTCTTTTCACTATTCATTAAGAAGGGAGCACATATACTGAGGAGGCTATATTTCAAAACCTGAAGTGTCAGGAAGAGTGAAGATGGGGCAGGCATCACGCCTCAGAGTCATTCAATCATGATTTCTTAGAGCTCAGGTGATTTTGTGTCCATTTAATCTAAACATTTTATTTTACAGCTCAGGAAACAAAATTCCCTACAGCTTACAGAGCTTTCCAAGGTCATCCATCTGTTAGGACTTCCTACTTCAGCCTGACTTTCTTCACTCCTTACCATGAACATTGTAGGTTTTGATTATAAACAGCTTGCTCATGAACTCACTCATTCAGTCGATATGTTTTTGAGTGGCTTGAACCAAATGCTGAGATTAAAGAAATAGAGAAAACAGACAAATTCGCTTTGTTTATATTTTTAGAAGGGGAAGGGAAGATAATTGATAAAGCTAATGAAAAATAATGTAAGATATTAGATACTGGTGGAGAAGGCAGGTACAATTTTAAATCAAGAGAAGTACATTCTCTTGTAAGATGTATTTTTAGGAGACAATAAATAAAGGGCAGAAGTGAGCTATATAGGCATCTGGGAGAGGAGAGCTTCAGGCAGGGGGAACAGCCAGGCTAAAAGGCTAAGAGATCACATGCTATGGTGCCCACAGGAGAGGAAGCAGGCTGTTCTGACTGGATCAGCAGGGGGGAGTGTTGTAGAATAAGATCCAAGGCATACCAGCATGGCATCAGGAGGCCAGTCCTGCAGAGTCTTCCACGTCACAGTTAGGACTTGGACTTAAAATGTGATGTGAGCCATCAATGTATTTTCAGCAAAGAAATTACATGAGCTGAGAAGTTTTAGAAAGATCATCCTGGCCATTATATGGGAAACATATTGTATTCGGAGTGTGGAAATGGGAAGGTAGGAGGCAGAGAAATTAACTGGGAGATTAAGAGGCTAATAGTCCTGATTGTGTTTTAAACATAGAGATTTCTACCCATGCCAGAAGGTGGAGGCACAGGGAGGTGGTGGTGTGTGTGTGCATGGGTGGGTGTGGGGGTTAAGAATCAAAGAAGAAACCAAAGCTTTTCACTTGAGGACTGAGAGGATAGATTTCCATTTATGTAGGGAAAGAGTAGGTTGGGAAAAAGGGTAAAATTATAGCTTGACCACATTATATTTGAGACAGTTGGAGAGGTAAGTTTGGATTTTTAGGGAGAATTCTAGGCCATAGATACTATTCAGCATAAAAAGGATGCATAATGTTATACTGGATTAGTTGAGATCACAGACTTTCTGTACTTAGAGAATAGTGCCTAGGACACTCAAAAGATTAGGACATAGACTGATGAAGAAGATCCAGCCTCGTTTACTGAGAAGGCATCACTGAGAAAGAAAAACAATGAGAGAATAACTTATTAGAAACAAATATACCAACCTTTCCCAGGAGGAGGTAGTGGCCAATTCAATCAATATTTTCAGTCAAGGTGAGAAGTAAGAATTGGCCAAGAGAATTAGCCACTGGTATCTGGAGGTCAGGGATGACCTTGGCAAGTGTGGGGCTGCTGGAGTTCAGGGACAAAATAGTTTAAACAAAAATAAGAAAAAGACACACTCAACAGCGCTAAACATTGGAGAAACACCAATCAAAATCACGATGAGTTATCTCACGCACTAAAAATGGCTACTGTCCAAAAAGACAGGTAACAAGTGTTGTTGAGCATGTGGAGATGAGGAGACCCCTACACACTGTTGTTGGGAATGGAGATTACCATGGCCTGTATGGAAAACAGTTTGCAGCTTCCTCAAAAAACTGAAGTTAGAACTATGATCCAACAGTCCCACTGTTGGATATGTAGCCAAAGGAAACAGAGTCAGTATGTTTCAGAGACTCTGCAGTACCATATGTACTGTGGCACTAGTCACCTCAGTTACGAGATGGAAACAATAACAACGCCTTCCCCACCAATAAAGGAGCTGCGATGCATGTACATGACGAAACACTGTTCAGCCACATGAAGGGATGAAATTCTTACATTCCTGACATGGGTGGAGCTAGGAACTTCTGTGCTGAGTGAACTAAGCCAGGCACAGAGGGTCAGTACCACATGATCTCAATCATAAGTAATCTAAGAAAGTGGATTTCACAGTAGTTGAGAGTAAACTGGTTACTAGGGGCTGGGGAGAAGCTGATCTACAAGGACTGATTTATAGCAATACAGAAGCGAGAAGCTCTGATGTGATGTGTACAGTAGGATGAGGACAGATAAAAATAAAAATAAAGTACTGTATAAATTTTAGAAGCTAGAAGAAAAGATTTTGACTATTTTTAGCGCAAAGAAATGGTAAATGAGGAGATAAGAATTTACCCTGGCTTCAACATTACATGATGCACACAGGTAACAAAACATTATGAGATTTCCTAAAGTAGTTACGGCTTTATTTTTTGGTATAGTTTTATGTATCAAAGAAAATGAAGACAAATTTCAAAAAGACAATGGGAGAAGAAACGCTGACCAAGAAACATTTAGTCTGGAATGATGAAATCTTACAGAGGGCATGGAGTCAAAGAAGAGTAGTTTTTAGATGGAAGGCATGATGGTGTATTTGTAGAAAACATCTGTAGAAAAGGGGCGAAATGATGGTGGGCGAGAAGCTGAGACAACCATGGGTGGGAGAGAGGATGTGGGGCTCTGACCCGGGGGAGGCCACCCTGGCCTGGAGTAAAGGCCAGCGGCACTGGGCAAACAGGAAAGGTCAGCGCAGAGGTTTGGAGTCTGGAGAGTGGTAGATTTAATATTGGAAGCATCTGGAAATTATCTTCTTGTGACAATAATGTTCACAGATAAAAAGACCGCATTGAAGTTATTAATATTTTCTTCAGTCTCCTTAACGAAAGAGCGACACTAAGGAGGAAATAAAGAAGAAAATTTTTATTAGTTTGTACCATAATCTTACTATAATGATCTGTTTTCCAGTGAAGTGTGCAGCCATAGTGGTTCATTAACTTAGAAAAATGCTGAGGGAATATTAAGAAGAATAAGAAGACAGACAGTCAGCTCTGTGCACCATTAGCACATAAAAGAAATTCTGGTGGGCAGGCAGGTACTATTAAAGACTTTTTAAATCATCAATTAAATGCCTGTGGAAAATTCTTAGTAAACCATGACAGGAGTAAAGCCACTGCAATGACCCGAAAGCAGACATTTTGAAAACAAAATTTCTCAAAAGACAGGAAATCACAAAATTAGCGCAGTCAGGATAACAGGCATTATGGTGGTGCTTAAAATGATAAACTATGGGTTCAAATCACCTGGGTTCAAATCCTGACTGCACCAGCTAATGGCTATGTGACTTCGGGAAAATTAGTAACTTCGCTGTGTCTCAGTTTCTTCATTTATAAAATGAGGATTATATTATTATCCACCCTGTTGGGCTGTAAAGAAGATTAGACGAACACAGAGCCATTCCTTGCACATAGCAAGCACCGGGTAGGCATCTGTTAATTATATCAAATCACTACAAATTAATCAAGACCTAGCCAAAATTATAGCCAGAAAATGGCACCTGGAGTTAAGTTTTAAGTTTTTTTTTTTTTTTTTTTTTTTTCTTCTAAAACTGCCTACTGGGAAATCTTTTGCAGAGAAAAACAAAATACATCTGGCTTCTGATCATCCAGGCTTCTTATTTTTCTGCCTGTATCTGACTTTTTCATAAAATTATGTCCTAACAATATATAGAAAGATTTCATCCATTTTTATCCTTCTTAGAAAGAATTTGCAGTAGAAATTTGTGCTTCTGAAGATAGCTGAGGCTGGAGAGCTGCGCTCCTTGTATTACCGCTCAGCCAGTGTTGGCTGCCATTCCGCTTGCCCTTTCGCCACTGGTTTGCACTGAGCACGGACTCTACATTCAGTCCTATGTGAGAAGGTGAGAATCTGTTGATGGAACACGCTTGTTCTAACCTTCATTTTGATGCGTGTGTGCACGCCCACACATGCATGTATAGGTGGCGATGTGACTAAAGCCCAGGACCCCAAACATGTTAGCCAAGCACTCTATCACTGAGCCCCAGCCCTCATTTCTATATTTTAATATCAAAACAAGAAGCACTACGGATACTTTAAGTTAGGTGATTCTCGGTTTCGAAGGCATAATTACACCTCTCATTCCACATTGACTCCTTTGTGGATAAAATACTATTTTAGAAGACTGATATCAGATCTTCAGAAAATAAAATCTGAATCCTCAATTCATTTCTGACTTCTCTCTACATAGAATATATGCTATCGTTTCCTTTTTACCACAGTAACATCATGATAATTTGCCTTTTAGTTTTCCTTAATTATATATGGGGGGTATTTCATCAAATTCCAAAATAAAAGACTAATTACTTCAAAGTTTTAGGAAAAAGTTTTTCTTTTTTCCAAAGAAAAACCTTCAAAGTTTGCAAGATCACATTTTCCAGAGTTGGTGACTGAGAGAACAACAAGAGAGAGGGAAGAAGGCCGGCCAACAGGTCCCCCCTGTCCCCCGTCAGGACGGCAGCTGCAGCCAAGTGGCAGAGAGCACTGAGGTGAGAGAGGTGGGAGGGTGGGTGACACAGCGGAGGCCCCGCTGGCATTGCCAGGAGATGAAACACATACTTCCAGGGCCCAGGAAATCTATGGGAGCTCATGTATGTCATATTCTTGGTTTAATGAAAATGTACAAAAAAGGATTTTAAGCCAATTTTTAAATCATCTGAATGCTACTGCACTACTAATGCTATAGCATTTCTGTTTTGTGTTCACATTTCAGTTGGTTCCAGTGATAGCATTTACACTCCAAGTCATTTTAATCTAATGGGAGAGTGATAGACTTGGTCTCTGTGTTACAGAGCTTAGGAAGCAGAATCATGAGGCAAAATGACCTGGATGACACAGGACCTGGGTAGGACCAGGAGGGACCATCCTCTGAGGAGCTGTGTTTTCCAGGCAGTGGTCTGATTTCCTGTTTCTTTTGTCCATGACCTAAAGCCCTGCAATCTACAGCGCCCTCCCTCCACTACAGTAGAGCATTCAGTGGAGAAGAAAAGCAATCAGTCACTAGTATTTGAAGGAAATTGCAGATGACAGCTCCATATCCTGAAGTTCCTGCGGTGCACACTGCACACAATAGCAATGAAAGGCCTAGATGAAAAGAGGAAAATTAATAGAAAGAGTTGATGAGCCTTACTCAAGTCAGTCAGGGCAAAAAGTCTGCCCTACAAGGCTTGAACTTTGATTAACTATGGCAAAACTAATGACATCTATTAGCATAAGGGCATTCACACTGGGAAGCAATCAGACCAGAACAGGCCAGGTGAGATAGATGCCTAGAGTATGGTTTGATGACAAAGGACCAGGAAATAGGAGAAGGGGAGGTGTGAGCACTGATGAGGACAAGGTCTGTCCTGACTATACCTACGGGGTTGGTTAACATCCTGAAACAGTCAAGATGTCTAACGCCATATTCTAATTTAGACAGATCTGCAAGAAGTAAACAAGTTATAAAACTGGGTAGAAAACATGGATTTGTCTCAGTTACTCTTCTGTCATTGCTGGGATAAGTACCCAACCCTCAAAATGAAGGGAAGAAAAGTTTATTTAGCTCACAGCTTGCAGAGGTTTCAGTCCATACAAAGCTGGCTCCAAGACAGAATGGCACATGGCAAGAGGGCAGAACTTCATGGTGGCAGAATACAGAGAAACAGCAAGAGCAAATGGAAGTAATGCCAACAATGGCTACAGAGAGCAAGTCTGTCTCCCGTAAGCTGCATTCTGGCTAACTGCCCCTGCTTGGGTGTGGTACTTACACCCATAATCAGAGCAGCACTCACACCCGTAATCCCAGTGGATTGTGAGTTAATCACAAACTCTAGAAGTCTGATCCATGACTGCATGAGACCCTAGGGGAATAACTAGACACAAACCATAACAGATAGATAGATAGATAGATGATAGATAGATAGATATTACTCTCTGTATAGATGTGTATGTGTGTGTATATATATATATATATATATATGCATTTAATTAAAATGACTTAAATATCAACCTATATAGAGATATACTATACAGATATATGTATAGATAGATACATATGATTTGACTCTATAGTTATATATGGCTATACATGTCTTTTATATATATCATATGTATATATTTTTAATAAATGTATATATGCATACACTTAATTTGTTATAGTTAGGCATGCTCAAATTAATTGTAATCTAGTTTATTTGTAATTTTAGGCTTTTTCTACTACAACTTTTTGTACTTATGAAGTTTGAAACTAAAAGAAACCTTTCTGTATTATTAATAAGAGCATCTAGTGAACTAAGAATTGCATATTTATCTTTCTGACAGCAGGTATATTCCTTTAGAAAGATACCAGATCAGGAACAAATTCTGATCGAGTGAGTGCCCTGGTAACAGTCACATGGAGTGTGGAAGATGAATGACTGAGATACAATATGTATCACTTTAAATGCTCTTGGTACATGCCTCCTGAATAAACAAATGAGTGAACGGTCCTCAGATTTGGAGCTTCAGTGAACCTGTTGAAATCATGCAACTCTTACTGTCAGTCCGTGGAGCTCATACTACTATTCTCTGTAAAGGTGGGAGAGAAGTAAACACCAGTGCACTGTGTGTGCGAGCGTATCAGTGCCAGTACGGAATTAAAAAGTAGATGGGACACGCCGAGCCACACTCTTTTGTGAATGGTGACCTTGGGATTTCAAAATGAAATATGTGGTACAAAGCTTTATGCATATAGTTTACAATAAAGTCAACAGGTCATGAAACTTGTGAAATGTTTGCAATAAATTACCACCTAGAGCCATAGGATGTAAATGAATTACTCTTTGGTTTAAAGTGAAAAACTATGGTTAACTATCTCTGCATGCTCTATATTGTGATTAAAATTTTTTATCTTACTGGAACTTTCCGGGAACTATGCCATCACTGCTCCTGATTGAGTTCTTCTGCCAGGTAAGAGTAACTTGAAAAAATAGAAAGGTCTATGCTCACAAGACAACTTTCTAAACCAACCTTAAATACTGCTACCTTGAATTATTATCATCTTACCTGATTGCTACTTGTTTGATTCTCATTCTATTTTTCAAACCACTTTCTGGCCTGTCATTCCACTAGGATAACAATAATATCAGCAGTTATTATAATATGTAGAGTTCTTTATGAGTGCCAAGCTTGTAAGAACTGCTTCCCATTCTCACTTAATGTTTCAATATTAAACAGATATACTGAAATATTGAGAGATGATGCGATTCTCCCCGAAGGCCACACAATTAGCAAGTGACAGTGCTGAACCCCAGCACAGGTCTGAGTAAGGGGAAACAGCCCACATCGCAAGACCACCCACAGCCACTCTCCACTTTCAGTGGACTCCCAGAGAATGTATCCCTCCACAGTTTCTACCTAGCTCAGAATGTGTTCATTTCTCTTTCTCTCTGTATCCTGGCAAGTAGGTCCCTTTGGGGCAGATCAAGATCTTTGTACCTGAATTCTTCTTGGCTCCTTTCTCAATGATATCATTAATGTATCACTAGTTAGAGTAGCGAGGCTAATGTGTGATTTAAAAAACAAAACTCTCTTTGACCTTCTCTCCTTCATTTGTGCCATCAGAGAAATATCATTTCAGAGCTGTGGACATATCAGGACCTGTCAAAATTAGAGTACGCTCCTCCTAGGAGGGATGCGTGCTCTCCACTACTCACAGAGCTGAGCGCTTCCCCTCTCTGGGAGCGTTCAGCTGCTCCTCCTGTGGCAGCCTAGGAGAAGCGACTGGCCCGTGCAGCCCAGCTGGCTGTCTCTCACGCAGTGCCACAGCGTTAGGAAGCACTCTTTCCTTCCCCAAGCCAATGCAGCAGCCTGTCCCTTTTAGGGAGATCTGGGGGACCTCTTCCCAGAACTTGATGGGTAGGATTAACTCAGCGTGGAAATGGGAGGACTTTTTGCTGCATCTTCCAGCTCTCCAGAAGGCCACAGCCGTTTTGCAGTCTTCCACCCCAGCTCTGCAGGTGGCCCTTGTAAGCCTAGCTTGGGAATTCTTCATTTGCAAATTTCTTTCTTTCTTTGCCACAGTGAGAAGCAGATTTTGAACGCTCCCAGAGAGGGGAAGCTCTCAGCTCTGTGAGTAGTGGAGAGTGCGCATCCCTCCTAGGAAGAGCACGCCCCAATTTTGACAAGTCCTGATATGTCCACCTTGCTTTCTTTCCTTTTTCCTTCCTTCCTTCCTTCCTTCCTTCCTTCCTTCCTTCCTTCCTTCCTTCCTTCCTTCCTTCCTTCCTTTTCTTCCTTCCTTCTCCCTTTCTTTTCTTCTTTCCTTCATTCTCTCTTTCTCTTTATTATTTTCTTTTATTATCTTGCCTTTTTTGAGAGAGGATCTCCCTATGTATCCCAGGCTGTCTTCAAACTCATAGAAATCTTCTTGCCTCAGCCTCCCAGTGCTGGGATTTCATACCCAGTGAAAATCTTCTCATATCATATATTTCCATATTAAATCTGTTTTTCTAGTGAACCCTAACTGATATATTTGCTTTGGATCCCAGAGACACTAGACTAGGCATCATGCATCAACAAAAGCTAGAACGCTAAGACACAGATCAATTTTTATGTAATTCATGCCACCCAAAGTTTGATATGCATGACATCTACTGAAAGGGCGGTATGGGGATCAGTATCACATATGAGGTATTTTAGGTGCCTTTAAAACATCAATTTTATTTTTCATAATAGCTTCCAGGGATTGGTTGCTCATGGAAAGTCATCATCATCTGATTTTATCATGAAAACACAAAAATACTTCTGGAAATCACCAATATTATTTAACAAGTTATGAAAAAAAATGTTGATTCTTGACCAAAACTATGAAAAAGGTGACTATTACATATAGCAAGAATTTTAAATCATAAAGAAACATTACCTATAAGGTTCTGGTACCTATAAGAGTGAACATTAGCATTGGATATAAACTAAAATATTTTAATAAATGAACCCTAAAAAGACAAATTGCCGAGGAAAACAGGAACATTGTGATTTATTTAGAAATTCTTTGGTGGGGTTTTATTCCTGTTATAATTCCTGTGCTGCTTCCTTTTTTTTTTTTTTTTTAATAAGGTCTCGCTATGTAACTCAGGCTCATAGTGATCCTCCTGCTTCAGCCTCTCCAGTGCTGGGATTACGGGAATGCACTACCACAGCCAGTTTTGGTGACCAACATGGCATGCCCAGTGTTCTGGAGCTGAGCCGGCTGAGTGGTACCTATGAAAACCGGGTCTTTGCACTTGCCTGACAGGCACTTAGACTGCTGAGCTCTCTTTGGCCATGCTGATTCCTTTTAAACAGAGAAAAACAAATATCATGAAATAGTAGGTGGAGAAAAACTTAAAAACCAGCACCAGCTAGCAAAACAACATTTCTATCCTTTGGCTTTCAGCCTATGAACTTTTTTATGAGTTAAGTGTGCTTCTTGTATACAGCATATTGTTGATTTTTGTTTCTTAACCCACTGTGCCAGTCTACTTCTCTTAATTGGTAAATTGAGTCCATTTACATCGATGGTTATAATTGAGATGTGTTCACTTATGATTGACATGTTATTTACCTGCTGTTATTTACTCCCATTTTGTCCTGAGTTTAATTGTTTGCCCTATTTAGTGGGTTCCTTCTGCTCTCATTCATGGAGTTCTGGTCATTTTGGTCTCTCTCTAGAATATCTTTCAGTAGTCTGTGTGGGGTTGGCTTTGTCATCATAAAATTATTTAGTTTCTCTTTCTCATGGAAAGAACTTCTCCATCTTCACTTCTCCATCAAACTTGAAAGAGAGTTTTGCAGGGTATAATAGTCTGGGCTGGAATTTGTTTCATAGAGGACTTGAAGTACTCTGCTTCAAGCTCTTCTTGCCTTCATGGTTTGTATAGAGAAGTCGGCTGTAATTCTGATGGGTTTTCCTTTGAATGTAATCTGCTTCTTTTCTCTAGTGGCTTTCAGTATATTGTTCTTGTGCTGGATTTCTGGGATCTTGACTATTACATGTCTCAGTGTGTTTTTAATTGTGTTGAAGTTATTTGGCATTCTGTATGCTTTGGTTACCTGAATGTTAGATTGTTTCCTCATATTTGGGAAGTTTTCTACTATCACTTCTGCTCATATTCTTTTTGTATCATTTGTATTGACTACTTTTTCATTGATGCCTATTAGTCTTACATTGTTCATCTTTGCATCATCTTGCAGGTGATGAATTATTTTTTCCTGCATGCTGGTTATTTTTAAGAGATCTTTCTTACCTTTTCACTAGCTGCATCAGTGTCTTCAAGATCTGAAACTCTATCTTCACTTTCACTCAAACAGTTTTGAAGGCTTGTGTTTGAGATTTTAAGTTCCTATATATCTCTTTGACTCTGCTTCATGCAGTGTATTTCTTTTCCATATTGCTCATTCAAGGAATCTATCATTTTTCTAATCTCCTCTATTTTTTTTCAGTGTCTTCTTTAGAAGCAGCTCTTAATTCTTTTATTCAGTTTTTTTCAGGTTGGGTTTCCTCCACATGTTTCTGTATTTGATTCTGTACTTGCAATGCTATGAATTCAGAGATTTCTTTTTATATTTCAGAAACTAATTCTGCTCTGAGTTCCTCTATACCCTTCTGCTGTTGCTTATTTACTTCTGACGCTATTAATTCATATATTTCAGCTGAGCTAGTGTCCCCTGCACTTGTTCTGGCTCGAGGCCTGAGATTACATTTTGCTCCTTCTGTTTGTCATTTTTGTATAGCACAGACCTCTGACCTTTGGTGTAGAGTTTTGATAGAGTTTTAACCTTAGCACCTAATGAAATTCAGGTGCAGATCTATTAAGTTTGAGTTTATCAAGTTATGCCTGGCTTGGGTCTAGCTGTTGTGTTCAGCTCCTTCCTCCTGCAGCCCTTGGAAATGAACCTGTTGTGCCCCTCTGGTGCAATAATGAACCTGTGGTGCCCCTCTGTTATGCCCCTGGCCCAGGGGGCACAAGGGAGCACAGAAATTCACCCCCACACTTGCAGCGCCTGGGCTTGGACTGGATCAGAGGGGTGGAGGTTTCAGGAGAGACCGAGAGAGCTGGGTGGAAAGGGGCCTGAGAATGAGGCGGAAGGACTCACTCAGGGACTGGCCTGGTCTTGATCCATGGAGATCTAACCAGCGCAGGGGAGTGTAGGAGCTTACCCCCACACTCGCCCAGCCTGAAAAGCAACATTTCTTAAATCAAAGAGAACCTGCCAATCTGCTATTAAACTCTGGAAAGCCAAATTTACCTCCAACAGGCCAAGCAAGATAGCTCAGTGGTGTAAAGCACCTGCTTAGGCAAGTTCAGGCAGGTGCAGGGGACCTCGGTTCAGTCCCTGGAACCACATGCTGCGCCAGTTCTGCCCTCCGAGCAGGTTGAGCCAGCCAAAACCTAGATAAACAAATATTCTCATAAACTGACCTCCAACATACAAAATAATTAAAGAGGATCTAGGTTTTTGATAATAAATACATATTCTAGTCACTATGTCTGAATTGACATGGAACTTTCTTAATTATATAGAAATACTAGACAAATACACTACAAAAATTACACCACACACACACACAGAGACACACACACAGAACAATGCCTCACTGATGATAATGGAGGTAGGACCCGAAGTCTGAGCAAAGAGAGGGGGGTGAAGTCAGTGGGCTAGTGAGAAAGCTGGGAATTAATAGGGGGTCTGAAACTCTGGTTGCTGGGCACACGGAGCTAGAACCAAACCAACTTCAAAGAGCAAACCATCATGCAGGACTTACCCCGATGTGAAATGGCACTGCACATATTAGGGACACTGCGCAGAAAGGTGGTCAGGGAACTGATCTTCGTGGGGAACAACGGGGCAAAGGAGGCAGGCGCAGGAGGCCAGGCTGTGGCTGTGCATGATGCTGTCAGACCGTGCTAGATGCACAACGCAGTGTCCTGTGTCTAAAATGTGATCCACACATGGCCCCCAGAGGCAAACACAGAAGCATCTGCAGAGATGCGTTCAGTACCATGTGCCAGTTCATAAAGAAAAGTTCAGTAATGGACTACTTGATAATTTATCTGTGAAACTAGAGACACTACGGGTCAGATGAAAAAGCAAAGGACCAGTGGAAGAAAGTATGTGTAATCCACATTAGAACCTAGCCCCACTCAGAATCATCAAGCCAGGGACTCTGACAGACGGAAGAGAGATGTTTAGATCTCGGAGTACAGATCTGAGACAGACAAGGACGGAAGTGTGAGCGCAGGGGGTGGATGCAGTGATGCCCACGGCAGCAACTATGCAGAGGCGCGTAAGAGAGGCGGAGAGCTCAAGTATCGCCCGAGGAGATCCCACCTGGGATGAGGGACCAAGGCCCTCCGAGGTCGGAGGGGAGGTGGAATAGAGGGCAGGAGAGATTGTCTTCAGAATGCATAGAAGAGGAAAGAGAAGAAGTAGGAAGGCGATCACCGCTGGGGTGTATTCCAGGAAGGAACCCGGGAACCCCCGTCCTTGACCAGACAAGGAGAGAGTCGCCAGAGTAAGCCCAGAGAGGTAAGAGCCAGCCAGAGACGCGAAGGGAGGCGCAGGCTTCAGTTAGGATGGACGGTGTAAGTGGACGGCAGAGCCAGCGACGGATCGGTCCGGGGCTCGCGTCCGCTTCCGAGGAGGGGAGGCCTGCACGCCCCAGAGTCCTCCTGGGTGTCAGCACCAGGTATGAGAGCCGAGACCGGTGCAGAAAGACCAAGCCAGGCAGGAGCCGCGAGAAGACTCATTGCAGGTAGGAGCGAGCGGGCCGGCCGCCTGACAGACCGAGACAGCCCCAAAGAACAGGGACAGGAATCTTTTCATAGGGTTTTTAGGGGAGGGTGTTTGTGGGCTGGAACAGTCCAGGGAGAGCCAGTCTGGGTATGGCCACCTTTGCCGTTCCAGGAAGGGAAGGCCCTGTGGTTTTGCCCCAGGCCAGCTTGGGTCCCAGACACAAACAGGGCAGTGCTGTTTTTGCGGTTTGGCCCAGGCTTGGGGCCAAAAGGAAGTGAGGATCCCGACTTATCACACATAACTGATGAAATAATGGTACCCAAGACTCATAAGGAGCTTCTGGAGATTTATAAAGAAATAAAGAGAAAAATGGAAGAAAAGTACGAATAAGTGAGCACATTTCACTTCCTGGTTACAGGGAAGGGAGCGAGTCAGCATGGTGTGGCCGGCAGGTTTATAAAGGCATTAGTCATGGCTTTTCATGAAAAAGTATTTCATTTTTATTTTTGTGAGTAAATATATGTTTCCTATACTCTCTCATTTGTGACACATTTTCACAATTTCAAAGTAGAAAACAAGTATTTGTCATTAGAAAAACGTACGTAGTGCAACTCTAGCTGCTTAGCCTTGGAGAGAGGGCACCGAACCGTGAGCCAGCACTGTTTATTTATCATACAAACGGTCTGTTTGATTTAAATTTCTTACAAATATGAGATACAATGGAAAATATTTAAATTTCAGTGCTAGATGACAGTTACTAACATGTTTATTACATAAATCTCTTAAGAATATCTTTTATGAGGTATGATGCTGGCATTTTAATCAGGATTGCAAAAAATCTGTATAATGATTTGCGAAGTGTTGTCATTTTCACAATGTTGGTTCTTCCTGTCCATGAATAAGGGTATCTTTCCATTTTCTGAAATCCTCTTCAGTTTTTTTATTCAGAATATTATAATTTTCAAAGCATAGATCTTGTATTTTTTTTTCTTTTCTTTTTTTGTCCTTTGAAGACAAGGACTCATTATGCAATTCAGGTTGGCCTTGACCTCACCTTTGTAGCCCAGGCTGGTCTCTAACCCGCAACAATCCTCCTGCCTCAGACTCCCAAGTGCTAGGATTATAGGCTTGAGCCTGTACCCTGGCTATCAATTCATAGACCTATTACTGCCTTTTTTAGATTGATTCCTAAATATTTCTTTTTTTTTGGGGGGTGCTACCATGAAGGTTGTGGCTTCCCTAATTTCTCTCTCAGTGAGTTTGTGTTTGTGTACAGAAAGGCTATTCATTTTTTAAAATTTTATTTTATTTTTAAGAGTAAAAACTGAAGCAAAAACAAATTTTAAAAAGCTATAAATAGGGTAACATACAACAATACATATGTCATAGATTTTCAAAACAGGAATAGCTAATTAACAATGGTTGTTTTATGGGCCAGCCAGATTGCTCAGCGACTGGAGTGCTCGCTGAGGCAGAGTGCCGCAGCCACAGTCTGGTGCCCCAGGGTGCACTGAGCTGGCAAATGAGACTGGGCACGGTGGCGCACACCTGCAGTCCCGGCACGTGGGCGGCTGAGACTGGGCACGGTGGCGCACACCTGCAGTCCCGGCACGTGGGCGGCTGAGACTGGGCACGGTGGCGCACACCTGCAGTCCCGGCACGTGGGCGGCTGAGACTGGGCACGGTGGCGCACACCTGCAGTCCCGGCACGTGGGCGGCTGA